>NW_010577423.1:225360-284634 GCF_000705375.1 Tinamus guttatus | reverse complement strand
TTACAGCTAAAAAAAAAAGACATTTTCTTCTTATCAGTAAGTCATTAGAGGTACTATTCCAGGAAAATTCAAAATCATATTCCTGAAACAAACTGTAATTCTGTCTTTTATAAATCTTTTATAAATTTAACTTATTTTTAAAAAATCTTTTTTTTCTTGATTTTCTGTGCATTTTTTAAAATCAAAAAATGGCTTAAACTGGAAATTTCATAATAGGCAAAAGATAGCTATGCTAACTGTGCAAAATGGGCATTTTACTTTAAAATGGGTGTTCATATTTTCCACAAAAACACACATAAAAAAGTCAGGCATGATTTGATTTTCATATATTTAATTTCATCTTCATCGCAGAGTCGTCCCACTGGCCAGCCGTTCCTAACATGAGCAGAAATCCATTGCTAAGCACAAAACAAACTCCACAGCTTTCTGGCCACCTGCACTGGGGGGGTCTACTCTGCATTCAAGGTAGAGGAGCCTCACAAGAAAAGGCACCTATGAAAGGAACTCATAGCCCGTGAATGCAGTCGCATTAAATATTTTTAAGCACTACTGCATGTGTTACAGGCTACTCTCCCAGATGCCTTGATAATATATTAGTACTGCATTTGCTCATACGATGCAGGAGGAAGCTCTGAGGGGCACTCCAGATTGCTCCCCTGTGGTGCAGTCTCCCCGGCTTGCCTGGAAATGAGACAAGGGTTTTGCTATGCTCTGGGGTCTGCAGTTCAAACACTCACCTGTGCTTAGCTAATGGGGGCAGACAACTCCATCTGTAAAATACAGTACATGCTCTCTCCGGAGCGATGTGCCTCAGAGAGACACTCAGAGAGGATACCTCCTTAAATAAGAATCAGTCAAACAGAATTAAAACTGTAACATCTGTATTAAACACTCTAACCACAAATCATGGCAAAAAGACATGAAATAAACATTGGAATGTAGAGAAAACATTGCTAAAAGGAGATTATACAGTGAGGTATCATCCAGAGGTTTTGCTACTCTGCACATTTGTTGCTTAGAATATATATATATATATATATATATATATATAAACCATCATGAAGCTCTAGGAAGCAGGATTTTCTGAGGTAGTTACCACTATGGTAGCTAAGCAACGTTACATCTAGTAACATAATACAATTAACTAAAGCATTCATTCTTTCAAGTACTAGTTGGTTCACTGTTCTCCAGGATATACTAATTATGTAAGGGAGGCTGAAAGGAATTCTATCATCACCACTGTTGTTTCAGCATTTAATTCTTGTCCTTCACCCTCTTCACCTTCAATTAAATCGATGAGGGTTAGACATACGGGGGCTTTTGAAAATCCCATTAGGTGTGTCTCTCTAGCTTCGGGTGGTGAGATACTCTGGTTTGTGGGCCATATGGCCCCTGAGATCTATACGTTAAAAATAGGTGAATGGCTTTAATTGTTATATTATATTTTAACACACCTTGGAGTAAGAAATTGTTCATTTGTAGCTCGCATAGAATACAAAATTATCTATGTACTACAGTCAAAAATATTCAATACTCCTTAAGATCCTTGAATCTTCCTTGTTGATTATATTCCAGATATCTTGATTACAGGCTGAATTTGGCATAACTCCATTTCATAATCCTTGCAGATTCTTAATTTACCACTCCTGGTTACCCACTCTGTGGAATTTCAGGTGCACTTGTACTCAAAATATAGGTACCAGAGGCTTTGTTTAATGAGGATTCATTTACATTCCTGCATTTTTCAGCTAGATAAATTTTGAAGATTCTACCCAGAATTTCTGGTAAGGATACATTTTGAAGCTAAATTGTTTTCAAATATTCCTAGTTAGATTTTAAATGTGGTTATGGCTTCATCCCATCTGAGATGACTTTAATGGAATCCTTTTCTGGATAAGTAATTATGATTTTTAGGAGGTGTTATTCACTTAGCTTTAGGTTTCACTTTTTGTGATAGTCTCTAACCAATACCGAGAATATTTCTTTTAGTGCTAAAGAAGAATAGCTCACTAAGGTCCCCCTAAATCCAGCACCTGCTCTTTAATTTGTCTTTGTGTAGATAAAATGTTTTTCTCTAAGGAGATGTCACGCTTCTTTTTGATAATGTATTTATTAAATGCAAAACAGTGAAGTTAAAGGTCCGGCTTAAACCAACAAAAGCAATGAAATTTGCCACTTTGTTGTTAACTTACTCCATATGCCTAGTTAATGCAGCAAATAATAGGAAAGTTGGCAACCGCTCTAAGACCATTGTATTACACTTAGACTCTGTGAAATGGGTTAAAAATAATATACTGAAGTGTTGAAGCAATCTCTTCATTTTTGTCTACTTATGTCAATCTCGTAATTTGTTTAATCATTTTTGTGTCTACCTACCTACATCCTCATTTCTATCACCACATGCAAAAATGACAGATCTTTTATTTCTATGCCTTATTTAAAACTAGAAATAGCCAGTGCATTAAATCTGTTAGAACAAAAAAAAATAGTGCAAACTTTCAATGCAGGCAAGAAACAAAAACAAAAGCCCTCCCCTTATCTTTGCCTACATCCTATCTTAAGCCCTCTCCTCACACTTTGATTTGCAGTTTCTTGAGATTTTTCAAGTGCCTGTCTGTTTTTAAATTAACTTTCTATGACTTTTTTTTCCCCCTCAAAAGCTCTATTTAGAACATTTCTTTTCAGTTTGACATCTCTTCTCTCATATTTTATATCCCATTTAATGTCCTTTCATTTTCTTGATCCTTGATATCAAAATCCTCCCATTCTCTTTTCTCCTACACTTTTCCCCTCATTTTTATTATTTCTTCCTCAGCTTAAATGCTGTTCTTCATCTTCTGATATAGCCTACTGCTGCTCTGCACAGTTAAGGATCTTTTTTTTTTTCAGTCATTAGAGGCAGCCTTTCTGTCAGCTCACTTTGGCCATCGAAGAACATGGCATCTAGTTACTTTCCTGCTATCTCCAATGGAGTGAGATAGGCACTTCTAGACGGAGATTTATTTCACCTTTCTTCCAGCTGGATAGACTGTGAAGAGTCTCTTCTCCATCGCCTACTGAGTGAACCTGCATGATTACATGTCTGGCTTTCAGAAGGCTGGAGGTGAAAAACATGTTCTTAATTTTTCAAGGGCAACTTTGAAATTTGAACCTGTAGAGAAGAAAGTTTTCCTTTAGGTGTTTCTGAAGGAGATAGTACCTTTCTCCCAGGGCATTACTATATAACAAACCCTGTAGCAACTTAAACCTGTTTACAAGAGACAGATTTGAGATCATGTTGACCAAGTTATTAATATCTGTATTGGTAATACCTGATTAAGAGTAAGGAAACCTATTCAGAAATGTGGGTTATTTGCTTTTAAACTTCTGTCCTGATCGCTGTATTTTTCCCTAGAATTCCCAAGAAAACAAAAACAGAGCCAACTCCGCATAATCCTTGCCATTGTAAGTAATTTTTGTCATGAAAAATATCTTTTTTTCCTTCTAAAGCTATTTCTTGTGAGAAACATATATGAAAAACAAAAAAAAATCACAAGTTAACAATTAAAACATTTCTCCTTAAAAAAAATTCTTCAAGATAGATCAGCATGAAATTTCAGGTTAGATTATGTACAGTGAAGCACTTTACTTGGTAGAATTTATATGTATACATAATTTCAATATTCTCATTCATGCATTTCAGTTTCAACATTTTCAAGATTTCAAGACAAAGAATATTATTTAGCTAATCTGCATAAACATGAGATGAAAAATAGAGACACACTTTTTTACGATCCTACTCTGCACTTTCATGAAGGACTATTAGAGGATCTTTGAGAGAGATTGTTAGTAAGTAAAGAAAGCAAACATTGTTTTGTACATGAAATACTTTTAAAACTAGTATTCTTTATTTTTTCAGATAGTGTGTTATACATTTGAGTGTATCCATGTCAATATTTTAGAAGAAGATCTAAAGAAGAGATATGAGATCAGACTATCTTGTATTTAGGAAGGAGAATGAATGGATTGCCAGTCAGAGTTGTTTTACATATATCTGAGAAATGCATAATGCTCTCTTAGTACGAAACAGTAAGAACAGGATTTGTTTGCCTGACCACAGGTGCTGTTGCAGAAAGTCATAGCCTTTGGTAGGTTCAGTGCCTTATGTGCCAGCTCTGTGCAGATGTCTTAGGGGTCTAACGGCACTAATGGCACCAGGAGCTTGTGTTTAGGCAACTGAACCCTGCATCAAAAGTGGAATTCCGTTCCAGATGATGCCTGTGTGTAAGTGGGTTTATATGTGCCAGGTCACGAAGCTTCCACTATAGGCAGTGGCGATCTAGTCGACTGGTTTTGCATGAGAGAGCAAACAGCAAGACAGCTGACCAGGCAGAATATGCCTAATTTAGAATTAGCCACCTCGTGTTCTCAGCACCTCTGACTGCATTTAATGGAAGCATATATGGGCTTTAATGGAAGCTTAGACACCAGTTACTGGGAATTATCCTGCAAGTCATACTGTAGGAAAACTATTGTAGATGCTGGGGGCTTAATTCAGTTACATAAACATATGTTTCGAGTGCTATCTGAGAAGTCCTGAGATAAGAGATATCTGTATGAATGTGACATGGGAGCTATAGGATACCCATGCCTTTCTGAAATAACAACTGGAAACAAGGTGGGACACAGTGGCCTACAAAAATATATACAAATTTTACAGTTTAAATGCCTTTTCTGTACTTTGCTTGAGTAACCAGGTGCTTTATCTTGCATGTTACACTAATCTCTAAGGATGCTTACAATAATAACAATTAAAAAATAACTTGAGAAATCTTTAGAAAAATGAGCCACACAATCTCTTTCACAGGGAGCTCTGGATCCACATGTTGCTGGACTGTGGTAAAGTATTTAGGGAAATTTTTGCTTTGCTTTCCTTATACTCTTCCTCCAGCATCTGTTGCTGCACTGTTGGCCTGAGATCGGTTGTTGGGTTAGATGACATTCTGCCACAGCCATTCGTATGTTCTTATGACTGACTGACTTACTATTTTCAGATCGTACAATGCAAAAAATATCTGTTTCTTTGTAAATGGTATTGATTCTTCTACTGCAATGGTACCAAAGGTTCACAAAGATATTTAAAATAGAGTAAAATATCAGTAGCATTATGCGTGTATGACTGCAGCATCACATAATTTGTTCTAAATTCTATATGCAGTATAGCAGTAATAAAAGGCTCAGAGTGTTTCCTACAGTTTGTCACTACGCCAGACATGCGAGTATTTTCAAAAAAAGATGACAGATCGAGGAAAGGTTAGCTTGCATATTGTCAAAAACACCACAAACCTATCACTACCAGCCCACAATTTTCAGCAGCAGTTAGGAGAAAAGATATTCTATTGAGGACAGTATGTGTAATAGGGAAACACTAATCTGACAATATAATCTTTAGGAAAAAATTATTAAGAATATTCACCATTGCAAAGACCACTAGCCGTATTTTAGCCCTAACAGTCATTCTGGATTATGATATTGAGGAATCCTTGGAAAAAAAAAACATTCAGTCTGGGGAAATTTATGCTTATACTTTACTGACTTCCTTTCAGCTATTCCATTTTGGCAGAAGCTTGAAATGGATTCTGAATGCCACTCCCCGAATCCATGAAAATGTGCCTTAAGCGTGTTTACAGAATATACGCTTGTCCTTGGTGTCAAGCATATGGTGTGATAAATATTGTACTTGCCATATGGTGGTTGGTTATCACAGGAAGTTTAACTCAGTAGCTGTAGCTCCTCTTGTGACTGGATTTAGTATGCACATACGCTTTGCATACCACTGAAGCTGTAACTAAAAGTAGGACACTTAAGAGTCTGCACTTAGTTACTCTGCAATGTCCTCCAAGAAAATTTCCTCTCTCCAGCTGAGCCAGTAGGAGTTGCAATAAGTTCATCTCAGCTGGAAATTGTTCTTTTCAATAAATCATGGTTATTTCATGCTTTGATGCACTGTAATGAAACATGTGTTCAAAAACATTTTTTACAAAGCAAATTCTTCCTATAATTGACGTAGCAACTTTTTGCTCTAATAGCTAAGAATAAGAAATGTAAACAACTGTACTGGAACAGACAGTCATACACAGAGGGGTTTCCAAATGGCTCCTTATAAGGCAGTAGTCTCTTTAGCTCCATTTTGCTTGCACTGAAGGGCTACGAATTCTTTATAGTCTATTTAAATTTTGCTTTGTCCATATAGGCAGAAAAGGGTTTGATATAATTACTCATCTACATATCCTCAATGCTCAGGGTTCCAGTCAAAGCTATTTCAAAAAGAAAATGATCTTCCTAATGATATTTTTCACCAAAGCATAGCAAGTGTGTTTATTCATATGTTTGTTGTTATGATTCTAGAAATGCATACGGTGACATAAATTAAAATAACTCTTAAATGCATTTACACAACTATTTATAATAAGGATGAAATATGAAACAAAATGAAATATGAAACATCTCCAACAAAATATGAAAAAAACAGTAATTACCCCATTGTCTCGGTGGTACATAACATTTTCCACTCCACTGCAGTCTCCCCCAACAGCCATTTCAGCTCATTCTCCCCCAAACGGGGAGCCCTTCCTACAAAGACTGACTGCCCTGTTTGAGCCAGGTATTTTGAGTTTTCTTCCTACACATCCCTACGGTTCTCTCAGATTTTCTGCCCCATCTTGGTACACAAGTGTCAAATTTTTGATCAAATAGAATGAGATTACGTACAATTTAATGACAAGGGAAGTCTTATTATTGTCTTGTCCACCAGAAAGTGATTACTGTAAGGGAAAATATGAAACACAGCAAAGCACAGAAGAATATAATGATACCAATCAAAATATCTGAATCTCTCAATGTTTATCTATTACCCTGCTGCCTGGAAGACAATATGTATTCATTTATATTTGGTGGGCTGCAGCAAATGCATAATTTCAAGTTATGCATTCCTTCATACTAGCAGATTTGGTTGACTGCTTTGATCCATTGATAAACTATTTGCCACAACAGTTTAATTACAATGAATGAAATTTGTTTCACATTTTAAATATAAGCATATTCCAGAATTAGATGAAACTCTTTTGGCCCAATTTTCATTGCCAAATCCATAACAGAAAGCACAGAATATCACCCCCTTAGTAAGTTCATTGCTGAACTGGTGGGATCAAATTTGTGGAACATTACATAATTGGGAAAAATTCACTTTTGTAAAAACATTTTTTTTTGCATAAAATTTAGTGGTGGTTTAAAGAGGGTTGGAGGGAACAGCCCAAGAAGCCCAATCAATGCCATAATAACTCAAATGCTGATTATTAATAATTATTATTTAGTCATTTAATAAATGTCTACTGTTATAAATAATAATAGTGCATTCAACAGTGTTAGCCTCCAAAGCACCTTGATTTTTCTACTGTCTCACATTAAGGCAGTAGCAGTTTGAAAATAATATTCAATTCTCTAGGGTCTTACCTGACATCCTCTGTAGGTATACATTTTACATTGGACGTGGGTTAGTTTTTATAACAATTTATTCAGTATTTAATTTCAATTTTCAATTAAAAATAGTACAATTAATATTAGCTAAAGCTCTTGCATTTTCCAGCTTTCTGACTAAATTGATATAAAAATATTAATTTTACAGATGAAGATATGACATATTTAGGATTAAATTGCAATGATGTGGTTTATTTCTATTTACAGTTATATAATTTCAGGACACATTGGAAAAGCACAACAAAGTTTCTTTTCATTAAATTATATTTTGGTGCTAATGATCCAATTCTGTTTTCAAAGATAAGTTCCAGTAACTTCACTGAGGTAAGGAAGTTCATCTCAAATTACAAATTCTAATTTTGAGTAGAATTTAGCTCGAGTATGTCTATTGTAACAGATTTTCAGTGGCCTGCAAATTAAACTTGTTTGTAATTTTGCCTCAAGCTGCTGGATAGCATTATATCTGGCCTTAAGATAGCAAAGAAAATAATAAAATTATAAAAAGAGGCAATAAAAACTGTGAATAGAACAGCTTTATTTTCATTTCTTGCCGTCCATTTTCCAGTGTTTTTGTATCATTGGTTTCATACCAGTATTGCCAACACCACTGTCATGTAAATATATGACTGTGTATGGAGGTGAATTTACCAACTCATAGTTTAGCTTTTATGGTTTCACAAATAGATTCTAATTAGAGAGCAACAACTTTTATAAAAAAAGAAACACAGAGACTGGGTGCTCTTTTATCCTGGAAACAAATTTGAGGAAGAATATATCTCTGCCTAATAGAAAGCAAATAAACAGTGGTGTAACTCAAGTAACCTAATGAAGAAAGCAATGACGAAAGGAGTCTTTTAGACAACTGGTAGCATAGCTATATCATATAGATATTTTTTGTTATATTTTGTCAAAGAATCTTAATTTTTTCCCTATCTTAACTTCTACAAATACAAATGACAGATCTCTTTCCATATTCTCTGCAATGACATTTGCAGTAAATTTAATTTATAATATTGTACCAAGTATCCACTGCTGCACTGTCATTGAGATTATTGAAATGATAGTTCTGCTAGATAATCTATCAATCCAAACTGCAGGACTTGGACCAATCTCGTCTATATTAAAATTACCTTCCCTGTAAGAAAGACATAATTCTTTTCTTTCACAACTTTGCCTTCTGTTTTGAGTTTTATGAATAATTGCTTTCTACTGATCAAAAACAAATTCTAATATACTGCACACATGGTCATTGATCACTATAAGCACTAATGTATAAATAAAAATATGTTTATGTTTCAAACTAAAACTGACATCTCTATAATAAGACTTCATATACACAAGCTAGTACATTACTATACCATATCTGGAGAGGCAGATTGCTCAGTTTCTGTGAGATCTTTTCCAATTGAAATATGGATCCTATACTAATAAAAAAGTAGTGCCTTTTTTGTGTAAAAAAAATCTCTACATATGTATTTGATTTCTAAATTAGTTGAACTCTTAGATTCTCTATTAATTAAGATAGTGTTAGAAGTTTGTGTACATATATATACATATATATGTTCATATATATACACACATGTATACTGAAATGCATATACAATGTTTCCTTGGTGCACTCCTATAGCCCTGTTTTCTAATTCTGTTTTAGGTAAGAATTTGTTTAATAAATTCCCTCCTTGGTCTTTAATGGATAATTACACACATGCCATATGATCACCACACTGTTTACATACAACTGGAATCTCTTATCTAAAAAGATAAGAGATACAGATAAGATATTTATAAATAAATATATGACAAGTCACAACTGTGATGCATTAGGAATGCTTTTAGGTCTATTTGCCCTTGATAAACTTCAGTAAATATGAAACTAAATATAAAAAAAATCTGTACTAGATTTGATTGGTATAGATCAATACTTTCCAGATGAAAAAAAACATGTACCTCCTCTGAAATCTTAAATATCTTCTAATCTTCTAAGTATTTTTTGAGAATTTCTCCTTGCTCATTATAAGAATATCTACCCCGCTGCCATTTTCAAGTTGCTTGTTTTAACAGATGGAAACAAATCAAAACTGGTGCCACATAAAAGTCTAAGTTGAAAATATGCTATGACTGCCAAATTTTGAATGTTTTATATTTTTTTAGCTACGCAATTTTTGTCCATCCATTAACCATCAATAAAGACCTCTTTATCAAGCTTGTGTACTCTATAGTGTGCTGCAAATATATTTACATTAGATCCACCTTCACTGGAATCTATAACTATTACAATTACTATAATTTCTCAGTGGTTTAGGATTTAACCTTACTGCTGGTATAAAAAGAATATATATTTTTTTCTTCTTTAGCCTATTGTCTTTTTCCTTCTTACTGAATTTTGTCTGCACACTTTCCTGCTAAGCAGGAGGGAATGCTCCTCAGTTCTTCTGCTCTTACATGCTAGGTCAGAAAAGGTGTGAAAGGGCATGTCTGAAATTTCATTTAATTTTCCTTTCAGAAGACAGAGTGGAAAGTCTTTAGCCTATGAAAGACAGATTTTGTGGTCACTTTGGCAAACAGTGAACTTCATTATATTGCGATAGGAAAGGCACTATCATCAAATAAGATTTGAAAATAGGATTGATCAAAATATACAATCAGAAAACATCTTATGATTGCTTTCATGCTCCTTTTACTTGTTCATTTTATGTTATGCTTATATTTTTCCCTTCTGCTTTCATTTGCTTAATCTTACTAGATTCTTTATTTTCTCTCAAATGTCTGAAAGAAAAACAAAGTTCCCTTGAAAAAACATGTTTTTTTTCAGAGCCACAAATGAGAGAAGAAAGGTTTCTCTGCAGACTAGAATCCCAAATAAGATGTGCAAGGATGAACTAAAGAATCACTGTCAAGGGTGGAAGTTTCTGTTGCTCAAGAGAGCGTGATTGGTCAAAGTATCTATCTTGTACTTTATTTTATAGCTTTTTACACATAGGTTCCTGATCGAGTAATCCTGTGCTAATCCTAAGTGGCTTCCATTCTCTCAGCAAAAGTGATCTTTGTGGTAGATCTCTTATAGTGCTCAAAGTATGCTAATCAGATGCAAACTCAAAAGAATGTCAGTCCCAGCATTCAAAATCTCAAGTGGGTCCACTGCTTTTCCTGGGGAAAGAATACAAGGGCGTCTCCTGACTTCTGCCTGGACCAAGTCCTTGCTATCTCTCTAGGAAAGTTACGTAGACCTCTCCAGTCAGGAACAGTAACTTTTCTTGTACACTGTCTGCCTCCTGCTAAAGGACAAGCTGATTGCTAACATTCATTTTCAGCAAAATGGAGATATGCAAAATAACCCTATCAAAACTATTTTGACTCTAGAAAATGGGAGGCAGCAATTTTTTGATGCCAGAGAGGACAGCATCACTGTATGTTGCTTTAACGTGTGAAAGATATTTCAGCACATGGATTTCCACCAGACCTCTAGGGCAGTCTGGGTGACTTTAAAGGTTGTTTTCTGCCCACTTCCAAGTGTGATTAGATTCATGTTACATCACGTAAGTTTACTTCAGAACAAAACTAATCAGAATAACAGACTTTCCCTCTTGTCAAACAGCCCCCACAGTGACATGATTTGTCTATCAGAGGCTTCATTCAATTGCTAAATATAAGTATCTAGAATTGCTTGAAAGCTTAGCATGTACCCTTCCAGCTTTCCTCTGCCCCTCCAGAAGGGACAAGGCTAGTGTTGTCTTTGTAATCGCTGTGCAGATATTTTGGATAACTTTGATTTCGCAAATAACACTAGAAGCTTTTGTGCACTGACTGAAGACCTGGGTTACCTGCAAAGAGTGCAGTCCTCATTCTTGACAGTGCAGTGCAATATGCTTTAAATCTGAGTTTGGACCTCGATTTAAGCATAATTAATATAGTAACACAATTACTTCAGGATAGATATTTTAATTATTAAAAGATTTGAGACAGATGTAGCAAATGAGAAGGAGTCGATCTCTTCTCCAGAATAACTACCAATAGGACAAGCGAAAATGGCTTCAAGTTTTGCCACTGAAGGTTCAGGTTAGATATTAGAAAAAAACTGCTACATGGAAAGAGTAGTCAAGCATTGGAACAGACTTCCAGGGTAGCGGTTAGGAAACATGTAGATAAGGTGCTTAGGGACGTTGTTTAACAGGGGCTTAGAGTTGGTTGGTTGGTTGGTTGAGGGTCTTAGAGTTGGACTTGACGATCTCAGAGGTCTTTTCCAACCCCAATGATTCCATTCCATGATTTAAAACACTTCTAAACTATACATTCTGAAGTCCCTAGACATTCATCCCTTTTGTACTCCATTTTATTTTCCCCCAAAAAATGAGCATATGGTTCATTTGAAATCACTTAGCTATATCCTATAATATTTTTATTTCCAAATACATGCATGTTTATTTTTCCTAAATAAATTCTATGTATTCATCATCACCTACTAAATAAAAAAAAATATTAAAAACAGAGCAATATCAAAATGTCACAGTATTCACAAATACATTCTTCTTCCAAAATATTTAGCAGTCTGAATCAGCTAGTTGAGAGTTTAGGGATATTAATGCCTAATGTAAAGACATACATGGGACGTGGGTCCACATTCCATGACAGAAAGGCTCCAGAGATATGTTGAATCATTCTTTGTGATGCATAAAATATGTCACAGCTGTACTATAAAAGATATCAGCCGTCAGGTAAGGCTGTCATTTGTCCTTGCTGGATTATATTCGAAAAGCACAGTGTTTCTGTCTTATAGTTGTGTGGGATTACTGCTCAAAAAAACACAACCTATTTAGTCTGCACACACATTACCATACCCCTGCTCTATTTCAAAAGAAAGTAGTCATAAAATAAACATGCTAAGGAGAATAGATCTGGTTGATATTTTGTTTCAACATACACGCATTTCATACGTTCTAAGTTGTGAATATGTTAAGTACTGGTCTACATTAAAGCTAGGTTCTACAAAAGGATTGCATATTTCTCTAGGGACTAGTTCCTTTCATTTGATTTCTGTTATGCACACATCTTATTTTAGTTCAAAATCTAAGCCTGCGTCACAAATAATATGTATAACAAAGGAACAATAGCAATAAAAGTAGACCAAAATATTTAAAGATTTAGTATATTCCCCAGTAAAATCAGGGTTTTAGAATGCATATTTATTAAGGTACTGACATTATTAACATATTCATCAAAATACATATAAACCGCAACTGTTAGGATTTTAGTAGAGTTTTATGATTTTGTGTCCACTAAGTTTAATCATCAGGAAGTTTCTGTATCAAAAATTCATGCCTCATTATTTATTGAGCAGGGAGGAAATTTCATACTTATCAAAACAAAAATTTCCTATTAAAAACTTTGAAGACTGGCATTTGTGTAACATTTATTAAGTGTAGTATGCTCACATAAAATATAATATTTTAATATCTGAGATGTAAGAAACACACAGCAATGTGTTGGGTAGACCGCTAGTTAAAGTTTACAACAGTTACTGTATCATAAACCATCTTTATTGAGAGGCAAAAATAGATGTTATCTACTTTTTCTAGTTTAATGTGCTTAGAGTTTAGGGTAATGAGTTTAGTGTTGATCATTTGAGATTTTGCTCAGGATCTTTGGTGCTCAAAATTACTCTAATTTACAAAATGAAACACTATCATTAGTTAAAAACACCACAAGAAAAACAGAGAAGCAAGATGAAGAATATTATATTAAAAGTAAGCTTATTCTGAAACACCTGAAATGATTCCCATGCTGGTGAATAACAATCACAGCTTTCAAAGCCATTAGAATCATTTTTACTTATTATGTAAATATCTTGGGGTTTTAAAAAACTTTGCAGTAAAACAGGCCTATCTAAATGCCAGTTTTTGCATTAGTTACTTGGGAAGAAAATGAAAGTCATTATTATTTTTTTAATTGAGTCTGAAGAAATACTTTTCACAGAGAATTAACATACGGTGCAACAGACAAAATCGATTAAGGTCCACCATCTGGCACAGGGCTCGAAAAGTTGCTGCCATATGTTTTGACCAAGGCTGCAAAATAAACTGTTTTATACTGTCACCACCTCCAGTTCTGTTTTATAAATTACATTTGGTTTTATTATATATATGAAAAAGATCAGGAATGTTTCATCTATGACTGGCCGATTAATTGGAAAACAGACGCTATATAAAATTTTAAAACAGGCACAGAGTGAATAGGCCTCAATTTGAAAGCTATTTGACAGCTGTAAGAAACAAAAGTGCAAGGATAACTATAAATTGTTTATTAGGTATATGTTTAATTCTTAATCAGTAATATCTAAATCATTTTTCAATATTCAACAATTGTAGTTTATTCTTGATAATAATTGCAGGAGAAAATGTAACACAGAAATCCTGGGCAAAAAAGGGGGAGAAGAATGTTCATGAAATTCTTGGGTAATATTGAAGAGCGGTGAAAAAAATCCATCTTTTTCTTAAAAGGATACAGTTTCATAAAGAATAGATTTTAAAAATCAGTATATATGTATGTTGCTGTTGGAAAAATAACATATCAGGTTCAAATGAAATTTAGGAATGTTAATCTCTTTTGCAGCTGCTATTTTTGTTTTATGGTATTTTTACAGCTGTTTTTAATTTCTTTTAAGAAATACTAAACCTTTCAGAGTATTCCCAAGTGAAACACCATGGTACAGATAATTGGTTTCATTGCAATTCAGATTATGAACATCATTTTTCAGTTGTTACTTTCAAACTATATACACAGCTAAATCTGTAAGCCATTTTCTTTATTTTAGCTACTATCAAAAAGGGAGAAAATAGTTTAAAACATCACATGCCAAGGATTTGTGATGTTTGAAAATATTTACTCACTAATAAAGAATGTTCATGATATATGCAGAAATATCTTCAAGTATATTTATGCTTATGTGGTATATAAATACACGAATGTATCAATTATTGCTGGCATAAGACTGAGACCTCTGTGCACTGGAAAGGCCCTTGCACTCTAAAGAGATCCATTCAAAAAGAATATAGATTAGTAGTATTTTAATTTACTTCTGAATAAATCTCATAGCACTATAACTGTTAATACTTCTAACATTAACTCTGTCCTGTGGTCTGCACATATTACGTTAAAGTTTGCTATCAGAATGGCATTAGGTTTGCAAAAAAAGCCCCAAATACTCTCATCTTCTCCCTCTCTTTGGCCTCTGCTTAATATGGGACACAAAGTACTAAGCGACACCTGCATGTTTTTATCCTCATGTTCAACATGTGGTTCCATATTGTATTTGCTACACATATTTCAAGCCCTGAAGTAAGTAAACTTTTATTTTTCTTCACATTTTTCTATCTATATCATCACTATAATATCAGAGTGCTTCATAAATAGCAATGAATTTATTCTCAGAACACTTTTGTGAGATCAGGAAATATGTGAATGAGTATTTACAAGAGCAGCACAAGAGAGAGACATTGAGAGACAACGTACCTTTTCACATAACAAAGAAGTATAGAATCCAGACTGCCGGCTCTTAAACCATGGCATCTCTTACAAGATTATTTGTATTTTTTCCGCGATATCCTTGTTCATTCAGGTCATTTACAGATCTGCCTTATTGTTTGCCCAGGGTGCCCAACTGAAGATCTGATTCTGACTTATGAGTGCAACAGAAATTTTCATTGACATTCATTTATTTTGATTTGACCTGGAATTAAGCAGCAGGCAAATAGTCCAAAATACATGAGATAAATAATGAAGAACTGTATCAAAATACATACACATAGGGAAGCAGAGTTCATGTTGCATGTGTAACCTTAACGTTGTCATTTCCTGACTCTGAATAAGTGCTCTTTTTCTGTTCAGCACTTCACTTACTCTTGGGGAGGTGGAGACACAGTGGAGACACTGAAAGACTTTTAAAGAGAAAATGAAAAACACAGAAATTTCAAAATGTTTATTTGTAGACAGCAGTAGAACTTTTTGTCCAATACATTTTTATACATACATGAATATATATATACACACATATACATATATACATACATATTACATACATATGCATATATGTATATAAAATTAGTGAGACAGGATTACTTTTATGTATATGTCTGTTTTAAGATTTCTTCCATATACATCTTCACACGCCTTAGAGAAAAAGACAGCACACTTTAAGGCTCTGTTTTATACCCTATGGACTGCCATTTGTTTCAGCATTCCCTATGAGTTTTCTCTTATCTATATACACATGCACAGAACCACAAAGAATATAAAGCAGACAGTTATGAAAGCATCAATTACAAAATTCATCATGAATTCATATAAACCCACTCCCTGTTTCACACATCAACACCAATTTCAAACTTCCAATAACAGACAGTTGTGTGACTAAGATTAATCTCTATATCAAATTTCATATTTTTAGGAAAATATTCATTGTCACCTCTGTGATTTAGGAATCTATATCCCTTTTTTAAACGTTAAGTACTTGCAAGACCAAACCAAACTGGATAGCAAATTCTATCTTGCAGTAATTTCTGTTGTTGCATTAGTTTGGATGATTCATTTTATTTATTTGTTTATTTTTAATATAGATGAGACCTAACTGCTACCTCATATCACTGTATTCTGAAAATCATAACTATACTTCACACAACTCAGGTCTTCCTTCTAAAATAAGTTGAAGTAGATAAAATAGAAATTATTAATAAATATTCACCATTACATTTCTCTGGAAACCCTGCTCTGGGGGAAGATTTTTGCTTACAGCTAGTCACTATCTATATTGATAACCTGGCAAAAAAAAAGTTATCACTGGCAAAGCTTATATTGGTGAAGTAGTAACTAACGGTAGGTACACATTAGTTTTACGGAGTGATAAAGATTATTTCTGGAACTGATCTCATCCATATAACACACCTTTTATTGCAGGCAAATGTATGGTCACACATCTGGCAACTACAAAAATAAAATATTCCATAGGACTGGAGAACTATAGTTTGGAAATCAATGACACACCTAAAGAGGTAGGAATAATGGTGAGTAACTGGACAAACATGAGCTACCAGTCCATTTTAACATGTGAATAAGGCCAGTACGGTCCCTAGTTGTATAGATGGGTTGTATAATGATGAAGGAGATGTTCAACCTTATTGATTCAGATAGTTGAACCCAACTTACTGAGGTGTTCAATGTCCTGGGAATGAACAATTCTCAGAGATTAGATTTCTATCTCTTTTGGAGTAGAGATTTTCACTATAGATTATTGGTGTCTTTGATCATAATCCATCCACCTGTAGAACCACAAAATAAAAAAATTACATGCAAGATATCATCAGGCATTATAATGCAGGTAAACTACTTGGAAAATGTGCATTTTTGCTGAACTTTTCGTCAATACGGAAAATAATATTTTGCCCATATAATGTGTGATGTTCACCAATATTTATAGCAATTATGTCTTCCTTAGACTTCTTTTCAGATGTGTCAAAGGTATAACTCAGAAGTGACTTCATAATATTCAGAAAAGTACTTTTTTATTTTAAAAGAAAATTTTAAAACTCAAGATTTTTATTCTACTTGTAGACAGACAGACTTAATATCAAAGTCACAGTGTGATAGGAAAAAAAAAAATGGATTTCTTTCCTAAAGCAATATAAAAGATTTGAAGAATAAGAATAGAGTGTTTTTTGTTTTTCCTGTTTTTTTTTTTTTTTTTTCCATTTGGCATATATGTATTTGGCATAGAGAGAAACATTTCACTCTTTGTCTAACATGAGAATTCAGGTGGTGCTTCTAGTTGTTGAATGAATATTTGACATGGGAATAAGAGAATGAACTATCCTTTCTCCCGCCAAAAGTATGAAAATGTAAAATAAATGATAGGAAAACCACAAAACTTGCAGAAGAATGCAAGTGTAAATCTCCTGTCTGAATCTATTTTCCAAAAATTTAACTAAACTGAAAGATATGTTGGTCTTTTAATCAAACAACAAAGGTCTCTTCCATCCCTGAAATAATCAAATGGAATTTTAACAGCAAATGTAATTATAACATCAACAGCAAAATCAACAAGCAATAATATTAAAAATAAGAATTTTTAATCCTTTCTTAAAAAAAAACTTAGTGAAAGTAAATAAAATTAAAAATGATTTACATAAATTAAGACACTGAAGTGAAAGATATACACAAACACTGATGGACCTCAAAATGTAACTTGCAAAGTTATTATTTTTAATTGAAACAAGTGAATGCATGTCTTGAAACAGCTATAATTGAGGATGGTTCTTTTCAACCCCTTTTTTACTACTTTCAAGCTACAGGGTTGTAAAAGCATGAAAGGGCTTTTTCCTCCGATCACAGTACATCCAGTATATTGTTATCTTTATTCTCTGCTTCGTCAATTTTTGAACTTTGACAACAGGATTTATCAGCAAAACATAGATTCTTTCTTCCCATACAGTAAGATGGGTACTCAACAGCATTAAGCCAAAAAAACAGTCATTGCAAGATCCTAGTGGCAGTTCTTTAAGGCACATGCAATACTTAAATCTACCCAACTAAGGGGTTCTTCAGCATCAAGGGCTTAAAGGTTATGGTACAGATCTGCCTGAACTGCTATTATACTTCTAGCTGTTTGGGAATCTGCCAAAATTTGAAAAATATGTACATTGCTAAGTGTTGTGTCCAAGATAACATACTCTTGAAGGAATCATCTCACCTTTATAGTGGCTTTCTCAACACCTCATGACACTGGCAAAAGAGCTCAGATCTGTTTACATCCATGCTATCCTTCATATTTATACTTTCAACCTGGTCTTCCTCCTATTTTTTTTTCTATCTCAAGCAGGAAATTCGCTGTTCTTTCTTCCAACTTGTTTAAACAATGGAGTGCTTTAAGGAAGGTAAAATAATTCCTAATTCTGGGTATGGCTATGTTTGCAATAGAGGAGAAAATCCTGTTGCATCCTTAAACTGTGGCCAGAAACAGAGCATCCTGGAAATACCCTGGCAATACATTTTTACATGGACTGAGTGAAGAGAGCAGCAATGTATCATGTGAAAGACAGGAAAGACATGAAGTATTACGACTGGATAAGTAAGTCACCTGTCCCATCTTATCCCTAGCAAATTTTGAGGAACAGATAGACTATAAAGAAGAATAAACTTTGGCATGGATGAAAACAGTATATTCCAACTACTAGTTGTAGCAGATGGTTTGTCCATTCTCACAGATTAGTCCAGCCAAATATCATTTTAAAAGCTCTTTTGAGGGTTATCCCAAAGGGCAGTTTACTTTGTGAAAATTAAGCTTTTTCATGTTGCAAATGAGAGAGCTATTAGAGTTTTATTCAATCTCGCCATTAGAAAGTCATGACATTCTAAAGTGTGTTTATTAAAAAGGCCTCTTAAAATAAACGGACAAAACCTAAGATCTGTAAAGAGTTCCTCAATTCTAATACTCATCATTGCCTATATTTGTGATGTTCGTTCTTTTATGATGGTTTTCACCACTGCATATAAATGTATGACTCTAAGCATGAGCAAAGATTCATCCACTGACCATGAAAAAACTGTACTTAAGAAATACAAATACTATTTTTATAGAAAAAACTCTTATACTAACAAAGATATATCAGAAAAGAAATTACATCTTAAAAAATGAAGTCAAACATACTGTACTTTTTTCAGTAAGATCAATAAGAAGTTGATTTTGCACTCTGATCTTTCCCCAGACTTTCAATTGCTAGTCAAGATACATAACAATAATCCATCTGAATAGCATATTATTCTTTTTATACTCAAAAACAGATTACAACAGAGAAAAATAACAGTAAATGATTTTATGGGAGATCTAATTTTTCAAATCAGTGCACCACAAATTCACAGATAGTCTCCATCATTTATAGTCCATGTTTTAAAAAAGGCAGTTTTCAACACGTGCCAAGCATGCGTCAGCTGGTTAGACCCTAAATATTTTATTATGATACATCTGAATGTAAGAGGCTTCACAGTTTAATATATACCTTCAGTTCCTCTGATTGCGTAAAATAAATATGTTTAGTAAGGGAATCTAGCCTCTCTTTGTCTCTTCCCCAAACACCAAGGGGAGAAGAAATCCATCCATCCAGAGCAGGACTTACAGACATCGTAATCTCCTGCAGAACTAAATGTGTAATGTGTGCACAAACGGTCCCCTCCTTAAGGGAACCATTTTTGTCATGGCACACCAAACATAAAGCACGTTATTCTGGTAGGGGCATTTTGTGCTCTTGTGCAGTGCACCTTTTAAATTAGGCACCAAGATGCCCATGGCCATAATAGCATCTCAAGGGGTAAAAAAACCCACTTTATTCTTAGCTGTAAAACCACACACCCCCAGTAAAGCTAAATTGAACAAAACGACCCTCATGTTTTCAGAGTTTTTGAAGAAACAATGTAACAGTAGCCTACAGGTGGTAACATTTTAAGAAAAGTGCATCCAAGTGGAGACCAAAGATCCCGGAGTCCGTTGACAGGGCAAAAAACAGGACCCGAAGGAAGAGGAGGTACATGCTTCTATTTAACAGGTGAGCTAGTGTAGGGCCCCTCCCAAGACTAAGTGCATTAAATTGTATATGCACACATTGAAAGTAGCGATCTCTGGAGGAAACTTCAGGAGGAAGAAATAATGCTTTATATATATATATATATTTTTTCCAAGTAAAATAAAAAGTTTGATGCGATATACAGATGTGTTTCTCTCTCTCTTTGATCTTTGAAATGCTCTGGGTAAACACATCTAACAGCTCTCAGCTGCGTTTGTTTAGCTTAGGTAGCTGGAATTTTACGACAAGGGGCAGTTGGAAGAACAATTCGATTTCCACCGCAATTGTTCTGAAGGAAATTGAACAGAGGTATTTCAATCCAAATAGGACTTCAAAGTAGAAATTTAACCTGTCGTAAATTTAGATTAGTTGTAATACTGCTAATCAGAAGTGCTGATGACTTATTTTCTGCAGCAGATTCCAAATGCTGAGAGTTCACAAAGCAGACAGAGATAAAGACTGGTAGTTTTCTCAATTTTATTAAAGCATATACTTTTATCTTTGAAAAGGGTTACCAGACAACAAAGTTTCTCTCTAATCACAGCTAAGTATATATGTACATATTTCCAAGCTGTTTAATAGGTTATATTTAAAGAAATCTACACAAGTAGCAGTCAGGCTTTTATAGTTACTCCACACCTTTAGGGGCTGCATCTGATAACAAGACTTAAAATCAGTATTTCAGTCAGGAATAAGTCCTGAAGAAGGATTCATAGTTCTGAAAAGTAGTCATTTTGTGGTAGCGATATGGTAATATGCACACTGTATGTACAAGACTGTGCCTAGGACAGATTGAATTATGTGATGTAGAAAGGTTTTTCTAGCATCAGCTTGGAGGGCAATTGTAAATCACCTCCTCTTTTTAGCACTTAGACAAGCATATGAAATGTTGTCTTACTATCATCTGTATATCAAATACATGGAGCACATGATGTATCCACATGTGTACAGAAGCACACCTACACACTGAAATGTGAATGCTATAAGTTATTTATAAAAATGCTTATATGTAAATTCACATTACATGATTAAATGCTTATATGTAAATTCACATTACACGATTATATGTTTATATGTATTTTTTTATACAGCTAGAACTATACCCAGCACAACCGTATAAGTATATGAATATAACTATATATTTATCTGTCAAAAGAGAAATATTTGGTAATATTCATAGCATGTGCATAGTTATGTCTTGTGAAGCATATTAAAATGTTCTGTATTAAAGGTATCTTTGATCCCTTTTTTGAGCCTGGATCAAAATCTGCTACACAGTGAAAATAATCTCTTTTTTAGTGGATGCTGGCAATGAGCTTTCAGGTGCTGAATATTTCCTCAGCCCCACTTGATGTCATTTAAACTACAGGATAAGGTGAACTACACCATGTGAGAAAAAGAATGTGAGGTTTCTGTGAGTTATTGTGAGGTGGTAGAAATGGGTCTTCTCTCTTCTTTGAAATAAAGGTTTGAAATTGTTGTTCTTAAAGTCAAATGCACTATAAAAGATTTTTAACTATAACTGAGTTCCCTATAAGAGGGTACTATTTTAGGAATTAAATGTTTGTGCAACTAGTAACATTGACCAGATCTACTTTAGCACTAAAACAACCAGACTGTCTTAATAACAGATCCCTAGACCAAGCACATGAAATCAATTAAAAAATAATTAGAAAAATAATTAGAAAGCCTATAAAAACACAGACCTACATCTGAGTTAGATCATTAACTTTAGAACAAATAAAATTAACTATATTGTTGTTGCTAACAGTAGAGAAGGATGCTGAAGAGAGAGGAAGGAGGGAAGGAAAGGAGGAAGGAGACAAGCAAAAATGGAGCACACACCCTTACATATTTTGATTAGGTTTTGACACACAAATTCATACACACACAGACACATTCATGCACTCACGTATATTATAGCCCTCCAGGAATTGGCCTGGACATAGGTACAGACGTAGGTACATCTCTCTCTCACGCTACTCACCAGCTATTCTAGCTTGATATTAGCTTGCAATCACACCCTTGTCATTGGTACCCCTGCAATATGTATATCAGTCTCCCCAGTTTTTGGCACCTCACAGTCTGCCATTAAAAGTCATGGTCTCTGCTCCACTTGCTGATGCTTAGACTCCACACACACACATGCACACAGATTCTCTTCACCCAAGAAAATAGAAATGGAGTTTGATTAGATGTCAAGACAGACTTTGGTGACCAGGTGCGGGGTATAGTCAGACAAGTGCCCTGAGCAACAACTAACTGTCATGGCACTCATCCTATTTATCTCTTTTATTCGTCTCCAAACTACCTTGATCCTTCCCTTTCCTCACATTTGGTTATTCCTCTAAACATCCTATAATAAATCTTTTACAGTCCTCAATTGCTCTTCTCTCCACCCGTAATGTGTTGCATGCTCCCCTCAACCAGAAAATCTTGATTCTTCCTGCGGGATGTCACCCCCAGCCCCTGAGGATTTGGTGATCCTCCTGGGACAGCCCTTGGAGGTGTGAGGCAGGGATTTTGTCTCTATGACCAAGTTTGCCTCATTTACAAGTGTCCAAAAAGGACAGGAGCTTTTTTTCATGATTACATAAAAGGATCCAAAAAAGCATTATTTCATCCATACTTATCACCTTCCAAGGATCTGTCACCAAGTTTATAGTTCTTTACCTATTAGCATGATCATAAAAGACCCCAGTGCGTGAAATAGTCATACACTTTTAATATCTAGCCAAGTCAAATCTGGTGGTAGAGAGAGGGTCATATATTTATTTTGTTTATTTTAAAGGAAACTTGAACCCAGAAGACTTCTATCCAAAGCAATTTGATCCCATCAACATTTTTCTTAAAAAAAAAAAAAAAAGAAAGAAAGAAAGAAAGAAAGAAAGAAAGAAAGAAAGAAAGAAAGAAAGAAAGAAAGAAAGAAAGAAAAAGAAAATCATATAGTAGTTATGAAATATATAATCAGCAAAGTTCAACACTTTTGATTTCTTCTGTTCTCTCATGATTCACTCCCTAGCCAGTTATGTAAATATATATCTTAAAATCACTTACTGAAATCTTAAAATCTACTTAATCTTACTTAATCCTGAAAACAATTTCCACTCAGAAATTCTGCTATTCAGATCTCTGCTCAAAGAGATGAGATGATTGCTGTGTAAATAAGATGTGAATCATCTTCTACTACTTCAGATCTCAGTTCAGAAAAACTAAGGATCATTCCTGTGGCGGCGCCTGTGTGTAACGCCGCCACCAGGATAAATGGTGTTACAAATTCTGAACTTATTTCATACTAAACAGTGGTGGCACAAACTAAGGTTGTCTAGAGCAATCTCCCCTGTAGAAAAGAAAGACATGAATGTTGAGACACAGAACCTTAGATATGAAATGTAAAGCTGCAATGCGTATGACAGGGAAGAACCATTCCTGAACAGTAACAGTGTGACCATCCAGCCTAAGCTAGAGATGCAGGACACTGTCACTTCGCAGCTAGTAACAAAAAAAATGAACAGATATTCCTTAGTCAAAGTAAGATACCAGTACTGCAGTATCTTCCTGGTGCCTGCTCCAATATAACATCTCCTTCAGCATTACCACAATGTATCAGCTAAATTCCTTTCACGCTCAGATCTCCCACAGATACTATCTGCTGCACTCCTCAGCATGAAATAGTTCAGGGAAGATAGAAAGTGGAAAGCAGAAACATCAGCATTCAGAAATAGGAGGGATATCCTCCAATGTACATCACATTAATCCAAATTAGTCTGTGTACTTTTCCTATATCAGATTAATACATATCTTCAGCTACTGGTTCCATAAAGAGTATGATTTTTTGTTTGTTTATTTGCTTTTGGAATGCTCCATATGACATTAAGATAGTACCTTAAAAGAAATAAAAGAAATAGAATAACATTACAAGGAATAAAAGAGAACCTTAGAACAATATTCAAAGGATTTGTCGTCTTTTCTACAACTATTTTTTTGTATTGTGTGAAATAACCAAAAGACCAATTGATCCAGATCAATTTACATCCGACCACAAGCCCATAAGAGTGAAACAAAAAGGTGGAGAAAATGTGACATTTTTTACAATTATTACAAGTCTTTCGCCTACACCCTAGGCTTGTAAAATTACCAACAGAAGATACATGGATTTCTAAGGGATATACATCGGTTTCTAACAGTACAGCTGTGATATAAGAGTGCCTATGCTGGTGTCTTTCAGTATGCCAGAGGCATGCATTAGTTGCTTTAAAAATGAACTTGGAGAGGAGAAAACACTCCAGATGGAGATCCAGTACGTTTCTTACTTGTCGGTTATCCCTTGGTGCTAATCCAAACGATTAATATCAAGGAGTTAATGCAGCACTGCCGCATGCTACATAATGGTGCAAGATTAGAGGCATCAGGGTGATATAATTATTATAGTCATAAGAGAAAGATTTCAATTAAAGGTACCACAGCAGCATGCCACTAAAACAGCACAGCAGCATACTAATTAAACTGCAAAAGCCCACTGAAAGTAATGTGGCTTACGCTACTTGAGGCAATAAGACAACCAGAAAGCAGCATAATGGCGCCTTAAAATCCAATAAAAGAATGCCAATAAAATAATGATACAGTATATCATAACAATAAAGACTAAGGTCAAAGCTTATGGAGTTGTCTTCTAACTGCCATGCAAGTGCTGTGAACAACCTGGATTAGAACTTACTTTTGAGACATTTTTTTTTCCTTTCATGGCAAAACATCCTCAAAGGATCTTAGCCCTATTTTTTTTCTCATTCTTAGAAATGTATTACAGTATTTTTTTTTCTTTTCTTAGATTAGAGAGGAAAATCAATATCAACTGTGTATTCTAGTACCAGAATATCACTGTGGCTTTATCTGCTGGACTAAATGAAACACATCCAGTCAAGCAGGACAATACCAACTTATGCAAGGCAATGGAAGAAAGTCAGCAAAATGTATGATGTCCGTAGTTAATCAGTTTAAAACTTAATTCTATTGCAGAAACTGTGTATGATAGAGAACTTCATCGAGCAGAAGAAATCAGACATATAGTTTATGCTGTGTATGTAAACAAGAGCAATTCAAACCTGATTATGTGGTTTGAATGTTGAGCTGCTAAAGTTTTTACTAAATATTGTACGATGTATTATGGGCATTTCATACATAATATGAACATTTTGAGGTTCTTTTAGCCTACTATTCAGAATATCTTTCTAGTATTCAGAGTATCTTCAGCCTGTTATCAATGGCAAACAGAAAGCTCAGTATACTTGAGAATCAAACTCAACCAATCTGTAGAACTAAAGACAAGAGATTAGTAGTCAGATAAACTGAAAAAAAAATAAAAAGTCTGCAGGATTAGGAAGGAAACTTCTAAATGGGAATAAGTTAGATAATCTGTCAGGTGATTTTAACATAAATGCTGCCTGACAGCTATGAGTTCTACATGGACCTGCTGCACTTGCTACAAGCTTGGGATGAATTTTTGCAGTGCAACAAGTCACATGATAAGTAAATGATAACAGCAAATCATTACTGGAATGTTGCTATTTGTTAGGATTATTACGTTCCTTTTTTAATAACAAAAAATGCATTAATCTCTTCCACATTCTTCACCCTAAATTCTAGATCTGAACATAGTTTAAAGTAAGTGGGTATCATTGAAAGAGGGGACTGATATTAAGAACTTAATTGGTTATTTATGTATGCCTAAAATAATTGCGATACAAATTGTATTTTTGTCACTAAGAGAAAAAATTAAATAGGTATAAGTAATTTATCTTTTTTGTTTGTTTTTCTTTAGAAGTAGTGTTATGTTGCTGGGGCTGCTAGCTTCTTATATAATTGGGAACTCCTAGAAATTAAGGCTGGGGAGTTAGTGGGTAAATATAGAACTACTTCAGAGAGAGTTCTGAAGAGGGAAATCTTTCTGCCGGTGTATGCATCCTAGTACTTGTATCTACATAAGCAGTGAGAGATGCAGGGAAGATCTTTAGGCTCCCTTGAACGATTCTCAAAGAAAGAAATTGGAAGTCAGGAGTACCATGACCCTTCACAATCTATGAGTGGACCGGTCATACTGAAACGACAGCTGATTACACAGATCAATCGTGGGGTGATTGATAATTCAGGTATCTAGATCCAGGTAAACAAATTTTATTTCTTTATAGGTGGCTGGTATTTTGGTTCAAATAAATTGAAATATTGATAGTTAAGCTCAAAACTGGGGAAAATAAATTCTTTTCACAATATATCTTGTAAGAGGTTTCATATTAACATCATTTTGATTGGGAAAAGGAGTCAGGGGAAACTACTTAATAGATTTTCAAATAATCTGCTGTTAAAATGTCAGCTTATGCATATATTCAAAAAAAAAGTTGCACATTTCAAAAATATGTTTGTGGCAAGATATAACATGCTTTGAACAGAACACCAACATACCTGTAACTTCAGCAACAGTTGGTAATGAACTGTAATCATGATCAGAGATGCCTAGTGTATGCAAAATAACGTGTGAGATGATTTGAGATGATACACCTCTCAATACATTCTTGAAGCAGAATTTTCACACATTCTACAAGGAACTCTTATTTAGTTCCTACTCTGATCTCCATTTATTCCTCAATTACTAATACTTTTTTTTTCTATGTTGATGGTTTAATAGCCTATTCTGAAAATGAATGGTTGTATTAGATCTTTAGATACATCATTCAGACTCTTTTTTTTTTTTTTTTGATATTTTGGGCTAAATTTGAGTGTTTCATCAGTTCTGTGACATTCTGTGCCTTATGTTTTACTAATGAACCTGCACGCATATACCACAGGTTTAGTTAATGTCTTGGTAACATCTTCCATTCTTTGGAATATTCATTATATAAATGATATAGACACATGTCCTGAGGATGGTTACATAAGTGTTCACCCTTTTTCCTAGTCCTTCACCTAAAATATCTTGCTTTGTTTTTGACAGTGATACACCTGGTTTTGTCACACTCTGGGGAATATGTACATGCCATTCTCAATGTCCATATATTTTCTTTAAGCAGCAATTAATGTTTCACAATAAAATTATACTTCCTTTACCAAACTCCGCAAGCCCTTTCTGAATATTGAAGTCTGACATTTTTTTTCTTGAATTTGCTGCACTTTCCTCCTCCATCTTTATTTTATATGTTCTCCTGGGAGAGATACCCTGAGAATAGAAGAAATAGTCTGTATTCTAGCTGAGAACCAAATAAAAAAACAAATTCTGCCAGGTCAAAGGTGACTAATCAATGGACTAAAAAGAACTGTTTGATAAGTGACTGTATTTAGCTAAGCATATTATCAAGGATGTTAATCAAGGCTTCCACATCTTACCCTTAAAAATACATCTGCAGATCTGCATTAGTTACCATTGAGTTACTCTATTATCTCTTAATCATTTCACACAAAAGCTAACTAACTCTGCAGTTAGCATCTACAGACTAGCAGTTAGTAGTAGTAGCAGTTAGCAAATAGATTTTGGAGTTTGTGTGCCATTATTTACTCTCTTCTGGGTTGCCTATTACTTGAAAAGACCCTTAGAGATAAAATAAAATAAAATAAAATAAAATAAAATAAAATAAAATAAAATAAAATAAAAATACGTAAAACTACAGGTTTGGAAGCAGAGTGGTGGTATGATGAAATGCTGAGGGAGTTGGGGCTGAAAAAGAGAAAACTCAGGAGGATCTTATCAATGTTTATCAATATATCATGGGAAGATGTAAATAAGTCATATCTGTCTCTTTTCATTGGTACCTAGTGACAAGATAAAGGGCAATATCCAATTGAAACACAGGAAACTTCATATGAACATAAGAAAATTGCCTGCAGAGTCTGTGGAGACTCCATCCTTGGAAATACTCAGATCTGACTAGAAAGGGTTCAGAGCAGATGATCTCCAGAGGTCCTTCCAGTCTCAAATGTTCTGTGCTTCTGTGATTATGCATATTCATTAACAGCAAAAAAAGAAAACTTGGAAGTAACTCATAACTTGTAACAGATAAAAGCACTATGAAAGATGAGACTATTCCTCTTCTTTCCTTATTATATACTTCTGTTCTTCATCTACACCTCAGTTTCTACTTAGCTACATATTTTGCCTATGCCCAGGAGTAGTTCTTTCCTAGATGCCAACTTAGTTGCTGGGAAGTCACTGAGATCTCCTCAAACATTATTCAGTGGCCACAAAATCCTAGCATACACACAAGAGAAGACATGTTTAGAAGGCTCTTTCCATAACGTATCAAGAAACCACCAACACTACAGATGACATCAAGCATGTATTTTCATAACTCTTAGAAGAGGAGAATCTTCAAATTACTTAAAGGAAGAGGAAGAGGGTTTGGTTTGCATAAGGTGAGGCAGGGTCTAACTGACCATTTGTCCTCTCTATCTCCAGATTTTTTGCCGAAATGTAGATGCACACAATTCTTGCTTGTCTTCTTTCTTTCTCTTCCTGTCTTCTTAAAAGTCATCCCATGTTTCTGACCTTCCCAAACCCTAAAGCTTTTGCTTTCAAATTTTTTACTTTTTAGCTTTTTTAGCTTGAAGCTTTTACTGCCCAACTATGATCTCTGTCCCTAAATTTACCATGGAATTTGTCCACAGACTTCCCAATACTCTACTCATATATATTAATATGTTCAAGTTATTTTGTATTTAATATACTCTGAATACTCCTGAAGTTTCTCCTGAATTCAGATGCTATATTCTATAAATAAATAAATAAATAAATAAATAAATAACGGTCCTTGACAAATCCATCCTGACAAAGATTTGAAGAGAAAATAATTTGAAGATTTATTCAAGCTTTTAATATATTTCTCTACAGTCTATAGTGGCCCTTCACATACATCATTATTATTTTTCTGAGCTCCAGTAAGAGTCTAGTCAAGTACTCCTTGACCTGCATGATAGTATCTGCAACATGGGACTTAAAGGTTTTCTGGTATAAATGGGGGAAAGCAGATCCTCAGATATCTAAGAAGGATTTGGTGATTTATCTGTGTTCTTTCTAGAAAGAAATGGTAAGGGAATAAGAAAAGATGGAAACATGGGAGAAATTAAATAAGGATAGTCTATATGTACAGAACAAATTTAACTACAAAAAAGTAGATCCTATGGAAAATAAGACTTCAATAATAGACAATTTACATTCTGTTTACATTTAGTGTAAATCTGTAATTTAAATATTAAATATGTATAAATAAATGTAAAGGAATGGGGGGAGGGGTGGGGAAGAGCTTCTTATGCATGTGGTCCTGGCATTGCTCTTATTCTTCAAATATATTATGTATAGTGGCCCTTTACATCTTTCCCCACAACCATGGGAAGACTTTAATAGAAGAAGACTTTAATATTTAAAATCTTTCTATTTTTTTTCTCACTATTCTATTTTATGGTGCTTTCTCTTTCTGTTTCAAGTTCAAATGCAACTGAGTCCTTTTATAAACATAATGGATTATCCAATATAATTCACTGGATTAATAAAAGAGAAAGTAAATTTAATGCTTGAAGATGCACAGGTGAATAGCACAGATGCACAGAGGGATAGCTTTGGTGGAGACTTCGGTTGAGACTTTCTATGAATCAACAAACTTGCTACAGTGCAGATGATGTCTGTACAAGATTTTCTACACTCTTCTGCCTTCAGATATCAGCTTTGTTTACAAGGGCCTACTCTCAAGGATAAGAGGACAGTTTATTGTCACTACTCATTAAATTTTTGTCATCTCTTGCAGAACTGCAGAAAAAGAGACAGTTTGATGGGACAGTTGTTTAGTACTAGGGATTCTGTGTTGCATTCATTCTGTTTAGAAGCAAAACTTTTTCATAATTTCATCTAACTCTCTGTAGATAATATATGTTCATGTGTGACTTCATTTTGGAGAAAAATGCAAATATGGCATTTTGTCTCTTCTTGTCCATAAATTATATTCTGAATGCAGGCCTCGCTGATTATAGAGAGATGCAGAAGGGACTGGAAGCCCAATATGACCATATTCAGAAAGTTTAAAAAGAAAAAAAAAACATGGAGAATTTTTATTTTCATCTTACATACATGGCCATTTGAAATATTTATTAAAACTTGTACCAATGTTTTTGCATGTTTTGCACATATTTGCATTTTCAAATTAATCATATTCTTTTGAGAGACATAGCAATATTAATACTATTTAATCTCTATAGAGTAAGCAAATGAAATGACAAAAAAAGTTATAAATGTCTTCTCCTCTCCTGTTCTACTCTTAAGAGAGAAGTCTACTTACATAATTCTTTAACAAAAGCGTAAACATTTGCGTAGTTTGAGCTGATCACACATGAAAATAAGAAATTCTATTTTTTTCTGAAACACAATTGGTTGTGTGTGTGTGTGTGTAATTAAAAAAAAAAAGAGAGAGAGAAAACAAGAATTACAGTTGAAATATACCAACTATGTTTACATTGCCCCTAGCTCTGAGGAATCTACAGTGCCCATATTCATTGGTAGGAAGACTCTACAGCTGTTAAAAAAGCTCACCTTTCTGAGACTCTAACTTAAAAGATTACAATCTTTTAAGCAAAATATTTTTGTTTTAGTGGTTTGGGAATTTTAGGGAGTTAAGCATACTCCAAAGTCAATTATATGTTTTATGGTTCTAAGAACTTACCTTAAATGTTTTTCTGAATAGGATTTTACTCACTAAAAAATATCTTTGACCTATTGTTACCTGAGTTCATCTCAAATAACATTCCTGAAAAAATGAGACAAAACATTTTGCTCTACAAACAGAAATGACCTGGATTATTACCTCTTATTTTCCAAGATATAAACTGATTATTCGGAGGGAAGCAATCTTCCTGTGTCTTTGACACTTTATGTTATTTGTGTCTAAATGATTTCTAACTGATGACTATTGAAATATCAGGTCAGGTTGTCCGAAAATCTAACTTTTATGGCAAATCCTCTCAGGAAAGGGAAATGAGAAAGAAATCATATCCTTTATATTTTTAAGAGGCAGGTTTTTATTGGAAAATTGTATGAGCAGAAAAAATAGTTTTGTAAAGTATCCCTCAACAGTTTTATTTTATGATTAAAGCTAACCAACATTTCAGATACTAAATAGAGAGGATCTTTACTTAAAAATTATTTCCCTGAACATCACACAAACTAATGTAACAACTACATCAGAAAATAAATTAATATTTAGTGAGAAAAAATGCACTAATTTAGTATGATTTAGTAAGAAAAGCTACAATTATGTAGCCTTCATAAATGATATCATAATGATAGTGTTTTATCTGATTCACAGAAAATGATTCAGTTTGAAACAAAGGAATAAACAATAATGAAACTCAACAATTTAAAGTTAAATGGCTAAGATACTCAATGGCAGTTATGTCTGCACAATAGATGTTTCTTCTCAAAAGAGTGAAGAAAATACTAGAGAATTGGAAGGTTTAGGGAAGTGGTAATGAGATACAGAGCTGTTCACCCCTAGGTCATTGAGTTCAATTGCATTTCAGGTTGCTACTGACTGAAATTTGCTTCACTTGATGGCTATTCAATAGTCTATTGTGAAATGAGTTGGAGGTCTCAATCCATTCCTTGTACAAAAGTAACCATATAACATTTAACTATCACAGCAATAACACAAGTCGTGTGTCCATGTCCACTTTTATCTTGAGTATTCAAAAAAAAAACTTGCCTGGCTGCAGATTTTGCTTCAGTACAGCAACCACTACAGTAAAACAACAGTTCTCTGACTACTCCACAGAGAATAGAAATTGCTTTTGTATTTAAACATGAAAACAGAGCAAATACCATTGTCTCAATAATAGTTCCTATGGATGTCTGATGATCTTATGTTTCCCTATGGAATTGTTTTTCAGTGTGTTTCATAAGTGAACTGTATAGATGTACACATAATCCGAATAGGGAAGCGGTGGGGGATCACGCAGCTGTAGAGCCATAGGTATTTCAAGTGACCATGCTGACTAGTGTTAATGAGATCTGCTGTACTCTCCTTACCCTGTTGCCTCCAAAATTTCAGATCATAAATTCTCTGTTGTAGAAATTCTCTGGGGTAAGTCAAAAATTTTGGGAGTTGTGCAGGTGAAAGTTGAGCTTGAGGAACCTAGGAAAGAGTAGAAGCATTAGAAACATTGGAGAATCATAGCGAAGAAGCTGTCATCACTAGGCTGCAGAGAAAATAATTCAGCCAGATGATGATGACAATGTTGGGGCCTTAGTAAGAATATATAGGAAAGTGGAGTTTGTGGGGAACTGGACCGACGCCTAGCAACCGAACACCTGGAGGAGAACCAATCAGCTGGGAGCCTGTAGCCAATGAGTGCTGCTCCTCAGCGCATGCCCACCTGCACCGGTATAAAGCCCTGCTACAGACAACAGCAGAGGGGAGTTGACCTTACTTTGTGTGGAGGTGTTGTTTGCTCTGGCTTGTGGAGAGGGCCCTGGCACTTGGCACGAGAGTGACCCTCGACATGACAATGTGATTTTTGTAGTTCCCTTGAATCTATTAAAATGGGATTGCAGTGTTTCAGGGTTTTATACTTCTCAAAACTTTATTCTTAAGTAAAATATTTATGTTGTTTGAATTCCATGCCAGGATTATCACAGATTTGCTATTATACAACCTGAAAGGTGCAGGAAAGAAGTCAAATCTTAAAAGATTCAAATGAAATTTTAAAGGTCTACTCCTTCAGGCAAATGATCAGATAATTTGGAGTTCTATCCTTACATTTTATAATTAAACTATGAAAAACAAACAAACAAGTTCCAAACTGAAAGCAATATAAATTTACAAATTGATACTTTTAACAGGCATTACATCCCATAAAATATATAAGAAAAGTTTTCACTTCTTTTCACATTAATATGAAGGTTGATACCAACTACACTAATTATATAAGGATGGTTTAAAATTGACTAATTACAAATTATACTACAGATAGTCTTGATAAAGAGATAAAGACCAATGGAAGATTATCCATTACCAATGGAAGAGTATCCATTACAACACTCTGAACATATATTAATATAAACTATTCCTCCCCTCACCCTGTCCAAAAAAAAAAAAAAAAAAAAAGATAATAATTTATTACTAAGAAGAAAGTCAATGAAGGACTTTTAAATGCCAAGACAGGCAAATTTTCTGTTCCGGAAAGGCTGTTGGAAGGTGCTGAGAAATGATACTGAGGAAACCATAGCTATAGCCTGTGCTTGAGCACCAGGTTCTATCCACTGATGCACAGGACACCGCAGCAGATAGACCCAGTGTAACCCAGTACAGATGTTATTACGTGCCTTATGTTTATCAACAGCTGGGTCCATCAGCACATCCAACTGCATTTTTACATATTAATATTGTAAAAAATTGCATGCATTTTTTAGCTGAATGCCTTAATGAACTGTCAATTACTTTTCCTACATTCTTTGTCTTGTCATGAATATTCTGTTTTCCATAATATTTTGTTTTACGAATGAGACGCTAAAATCGATGATGTACCAGTATGAATTGCCTAACAACAGCTACAGCAACGTGTCACAGTAAATATGACAGTCTCTGGTTCAGCCATACAGTAAGGTTATTTAAGTGAGCTATACTGAATAATATGATTGTAATATGAGAGAAAGTAATGTTTACAAGCCCTAAAATACAACAACAGAAACCAAATTATATATAACAGGGGTATATCACTAGAGTGGATGCAAGACTGACCCTCATTTATTTGCCTTAAAGTGGACAGATTTAAAATGTTTTTAAGGCATACCTCCAGCTGATCTAGAACCAAACAAGAATGTTAGATCAGATTAAAAGTGAAATTTTGTCTATAGGCTATTCTAAACTGCAATATTGTAACAAAATTAGAAAAGTCATATTTATTTTAGAGGGATTAGTATTTCCATGCTAGATATGAAAATATGTTTGAACAGAGAAAAATGATGAGATTGCAATAATAAAATTGCAGTGTATCTGCACTAGAACAACTAAAAAGGGATGTTGCTGAGCTACCAAGCTGCATTTCTACAAAACTGAAGAATTACAATTCATTTTTACATATGAAGGACCATCTCTAGTGCAGAAAAATCCACATGCTTGACATCTACTTTAATTGGATCAGAATTTAGCTCTGAAAAGATATAGGTACAAGTCTCAGTCAAAGAACAATAAACATCAAGGTACATGACTTCATTCAAGTAGTCTCTTTCTAGAGAAGGAACCACTATCCCTGTTATTGCCATTCCAGCTGATTAACTCTTACATATCTATTTCATTCTCTCTAATTTAAATTTCATTAAATCTGGTTCTAACTGAGTTCAAAGGAACTTTTATTTTTAAACACATCCGCCAGGATTTGTTCTCATCAATATCATTATTTGCCGTCTTTGAGAACATACTTTATAAGAACTACTTCCTTGAATGTCCTCGGAATCATAAACACTTAAAAGATAAAAGACATATTAGATTGCATAGTCCAACCTATTCTGTTTTCAGGGTGTTTCCTCAGGCATATTATGATACATAAATTGTCATATTTTCTTGCAAAGGGATTTTCCCACTCAGTCCATGATGTGTAGCCATCACAGTTCTGCATTTCTGAAATTACAGTTCAACACTACATAACCCTATTAACGAATCAAAAATAGAAGGGGAACTATGAAGAAGGAAGACATTTTTTAACACTAAGAACTGTATTTGGGCAACCTACTACAGTGCTCAAGATGTATCTAAACAAGCACTGTGGCTTTAATGAATAACTCAGACTGCACATTATTTAGTACCATCATATTGAAGTCTGTATTTTTACACCTTTATCAGCACTTTGTATAACGTGGAATTTAATAAATTCCCAGAGACTGTGACCAAAAGGCAAAATATAGCCTACTTCTCTGCTCTGCTCTGCTACACTACACTATACTATACCAGACAAGACAAAAACACAGTTTTATCCAACATTAAAGGTTTGTCACATGGAAGCCACCTGTTAAGAGTTAGTTGCAGGCTCATATCTACTTGCAGACCACTTCCTGGCAATAGCTTGAGGGAGTGGTGCCTGCTAAGTGTGAACAATCTCAGCCATTGTTTAATTTAATTTTATTGATGTTAAATGAAAAGAGTTGTCTACTACCTCAAGAGCAAGCTAAATGTGTTAAACAGCACTCAGTGTCTTAGGCAGAATAAGAGTCAGTGTAGACATAGCCTCAGAAGGCTTGATGTAATTAGTAGCTCAACTTTTAAGTCTCATAAAAACACTACGACAGCAGTAATAACAATTATAACAATTAATAACAACAACCTCTCCAGGCAACCTCTTCATCTTCTCAGTGGTGGATCAGAAATTTTTACTAAACCAACTTTTGGTGCTAAAGAGAGTACTTAACCTAACCTAAATAGGCCTTTTCAACTACATTGCCGCTTTATCCATTCCATTTTCACATTAAAAACAAAAGGCAAAAATGTTTTCCTTTTCTGAAAAGGCAATAAGAGAAGAGGAAGACATAAACTTGAATGTGCAAAGATGCACCTTCACTATCAAATCAATTTTAGTCTACATGAAGGAGTAATCACTCCTGTACTCTAATTGCTATTGAATACTCTCTTCTTGGTGTTACTGAAAAATTGCTAGTCATTTTTTTTCTGCTAAGAAATGTTGTGTTTAATAAGATTACATTATGTCTCTGATAAAAAATAAGTGAAACCATGAATCCCTTTTCTAGTATCTTTTAAAGAAATTCAAGCATAAGAGCAGAATATGAGAAATGACTTAAAATTTTGAACTGAGAAAATCTTTATTAATATTAATTAATTTTAATGTCTATGATACTGAATCTAAATGTTGACCTAGCCGAAACATATTCAGTGCTCAAGATAAGTATGGTGTTTTTCCCCACAGCAGTAGTAGAAACTAAAATCAGCAGTTAGAGACTAATGAGAGTTAAAGGGGAAACTGACATGAAGACAAAAAAGCAGGCAAAAGTTATACTTTCTAGATGACAACCAAGGTTGAGAGATAAACTGCATCAGGAATTTCATAGTGTATGTGACCAAAAACTACAAGAAGATATAACTGAGGAATTTCACAGAATGAAAATAAATAACATTTGGAGACAAATGGTCAGAACTCTGTCATTCTTACCTGAACAATATTGCTATTAATGATTAATGCTGGTGTTTTCTTTTGAACATAGATTCAACATTTAGCCCTTTAAAGTGAAAGAGGAAAATTTCAAATATGAAAGACATTGTCCAGATGCTACAACTTCTTTATATTTAATGGTGAGAACTCTTTGCTGTTAAAAGATCAATACTTCCATATGTGCTCTGAAGACCCAAGAGCTTAAATTCACTACCTTGACTTTGGTGTATATGTTAGGGTTATAGACTCAAATGAAGTTATGAGACAAAGAGGCTCCGTGGATATGATCTTTTCACTCCTCTCTCAGCTTTCACAGTCTGACATAAAATTACATCCTAGCAACATTTTGAGATCATATCCCATAATAGTGTCAACATCTATTTTTTTCTATAAGTGTCACATCTATGTCATTAGCATTAAAACTATCATTTTCAAGAACCTTGCTGTCCTGACAGTTAATGTCTGCAGACCAAAGGAATCACACTGTTCTTCATGCCCATGCATGCAACAAGTGTCCAGAGTTTCTAGCCAAGCAGTGTTTACGTGGGGTGGAAGAACCCTATGAAGATCAACAAAGCCAAGTGCTGGGTCCCGCACTTCGGTCACAAGAACCGCATGCAGCCCTGCAGGCTTGGGGCAGAGTGGCTGGAGAGCTGTGTGGCAGAAAAGGATCTGGGGGTGTTAGCTGACAGCCGGCTGCACACAAGCCAGCAGTGTGCCCAGGTGGCCAAGAAGGCCAAAAGCCTCCTGGCTTGTTCCAGGAACAGTGTAGCCAACAGGATCAGGGAAGCGATTGTCCCCCTGTACTCAGCACTGGTGAGGCTGCATCTCGAATATTGTGCTCAGTTTAGGGCCCCTCACCACAAGAAAGACATAGAGGCACTGGAGTGAGTCCAAAGAAGGGCAACAAAGCTGGTGAAGGGGCTGGAGCACAGACCTTGTGAGGAGCAGCTGAAGGAGATGGAGTTATATAATCTGGAGAAGAGAAGGCGCAGGGAAGATCTTATCCCTCTACAACTGCCTGAAAGGAGATTTTAGAGAGGCGGGAGTCGATCTCTTCTCCAGAATAACTACCAATTGGACAAGAGGAAATGGCCTCAAATTTTACCAAGGGAGGTTCAGTTTAGGTATTAGGAAAAAATTCTACAGAGAGTAGTCAAGCATTGGAACAGGCTGCCCAAGGAAGTGGTGGAGTCACCTTCCTGGCAGCATTCAAGAAATGTGTAGATGAGGCACACAAGGTCTTGGTTAAACAGGTATGGGTTTGAGGGGCTTGTGGTTAGACTCAATGATCTTAAAGGTCCTTTCCAGCCATAATGATTCTAAGATTCTATCAGCAGAAGTCTCATGTAAGGCCTAATGCTGGCAGCAACAGAAAAGCATATGTCTGGTACATACGTCGGTATGCAGTTCAACTCTGGCCTACTGAAGAGAAAGGAAGGTGTCTCATTTTTATTTTTAAGAAATCCAATCTACTGAAAATTTAGAGAGCATTTAGCAGGGGGTGGGGGAAATGGATCACACATGCAAAGCTTCCCAGAAGAGAGATGATTAAGTAACTGAATGATAAGAAGGATATGAGGGGAGGTGTTTGAGACTGCAGGGAGACGACAAGAGTAAAGTGGAGATGTATCAATCCCTTTTTGTATGTAAAGTGACTGCACCTGCAGTATTATAAAATTGTCCAGATTTGGGGATGAGAATGATCTTAACAACTGTAACCTTTTAACACTGACCGTGTATGAAAGAATATAGGAAAGAGGAGGAGCTTCTCTGTGATTTCTTCAAGGAGACTTTAAAGAGACTAAATTCATTGAAATACAGGTGTGATCAATTCCTATGCTGACCAGGAAAGTAGAGGTACATATCTTATGACTTTATTGAACTACTGATAGGTAGAATTAAGATCATATGGATATATCTGTAATTCAGTACTTCCTGTTTTGGCGAGACTGAATTTGACATACTTAGTGTCCCATTGTTTGTGTTTTGTTGAGTTGTGTGCTATGGAAGAACATGAGCTCTCACCTTAACTGTTTTTTTTTACTTTTTTGTTTGTACCTGGGTGGTATTCAAATTATATATGGCCAATAAAGTACTGTTATGCGAGTGCAATGCACCTTCTCAGTTAAAATACATACAATCTTAAAGATTTTTGAGGGGTAAATGGCAAAAATAGAAAAATTTTAAAATGATATTTGCTTAATTTCCATGTTGTTATTAATTTCAGACCATCAGGCTGTCAAATATCTACTCACTATGCAGCAACCAAGCTTTAAGTAATATGACAAGCCAGCAATTAGAGCGATTCTGTGCATCTGCAAAAAGTGACTATCCTCCAGATTTTTTATCTGAAAAGAAAGGTTCATGGGAACTCCCATTAGGAACTCTTAGATCTGAAAATATTTAAGCTTTCTTCAATGAATATCAATACTTTCTTTGCATAAGTATAACCATAGAATTTTTCTTTTGTACATTTTATAACCATAAAGCTTTAACAAACAAAATTTTAATGAGTGAAAATCAAAAGTTTTAAGGCAGGCTTTCATGTCTCTGACACGCACAGTTTCTTCTTCAGTCTTTGCAACAATTATGAGGAGGAAATCAGCTAGAGTAGTATACTTATATTACAGAATTTTCTTGAAATTTGTCAAGATGATCATGTCTCTCTAAGGGGAATAAAAACAGCAAATGCTCAGTTAATAAATATTAGTGCTAATTTAATGCCTTTTTTGTAAGTATCCAAGACAGTGAAAAATGTGTTTTCCTCCTCATTTTTTTTTCTTTTGAAGATTAAAAATATGTATCAGATTAAGGAAAGAACACAACCTAGCTTACTAGTGACACTGCGAGGAGAAGGGGCTGAGGTACCTATTTGCTCTCTCAGGTAACACACACCATGCTATTAGTACCTGAGGCAGCCTTTCTAACCCTTGTCCTGCAGAGCATGTGCAAGTGAGCCAAAGAGGACAGATAAGGTGAGCCAAATGTTGATCCATCGTCTGCAACCCCAGAGGGTAAGATGTGGGTAATCTGTGTAAAGCATGAAGCAATGGAGCTTTGTTCCTCAATCAGGTAAGTATTCCAGACAGCAGGGCAGAATAATTACTTAAAAACAGCAATCTTTCTTAAAAACGATCCTAGTGTCAAAATGAATTATGCAAACGGATTAACTTAGTATGCCTTCTGTAACCATTTTCTGCCTTTTTTTTTTTTTTTTTTTTTTTAAGACTTTCTACCAGAGAAGGATAGGGAGCTATTCTGGAACACGTGACACTCTAATTTGTTCTAAAACAGGTATCCATTCAACTTTTCTGCAAAAACCCTGTTGGAGGATATGTAGCAAAGAGGTTATGAAGAAGAGCAGTATAATATTATTTTCAGAATTATCCAGTCTTTTTTAACTTCTTTTCGAAAAAAATGCAGTAACATTTCTTAAAAAAAAAAAAAAGTTTGATAATTACACTATTTATTCCTATTCTTATTATCAGAGGGATTGAAATATTATTTTATGAGATATGTATGTTTCTTTCACCTCAGAGAGCTGTTCATTTTAACCATGAAGAAAAACCCATTAAAGAGTCTCTCATTTCTTCTGGGTGCATCAGTCACCTTCTTCTAGGCTACATCAAGGAAAAGAAAAATGAGTGTAATACTGCCAATTGTCAGAGCTACTGATCATGCAGTCAAAACAGGAGTTCTGTGTAACAGTTGCCTACAAGATCAGAGCTGGCAGGCTGCAACCAGACCATGGTTCGTAATTTAAGTACCACTAATTTCTATTATAGAGGCAACAGCTAAACTACATTTTAAAACGCTTTTTGCTTTACTGGCAGGACAGATTAGGCCTTTCATTTATTCTGGGATTGTAAATGTAGCTGTTGCTATAGTAACTGTATATCTCTTGAACAGTAAATAATTGTGTTAAATGGATAAATAGCAAATAGGTTTATGGCTATTCTGGTGCTAAGAAACTTGAATATGCTGATTTTTAATTGTGTTTTTTCATGATCATCTGCACAGCATCTACATTATATCACATAAGGAGACTAAAAATCTTTCCTAATGTATATCTTTTCAGAGAGTTGTATGATTGTGCACTAAATAAATGAGGAAAAAGATATTTCTGAATCTCAAAAATTCAGGCTGCATGTTATTCAGGTATGAACAGCTATTGTAATATTCTGCAGTTTTTCCAAGTAGATATCGTGGAAAAATAATGAAAGCATAGCTAAAGATTTTGTGAGAATTAGGCCCTTAGGTTTAAAGATTAGAGCACCTAAACTGACTGCTGGTTATTTGAACAACCTCAAAAAGCCATGTAAAAAATCCATTGACTTTGTCTTCGATGTATGTTTTCATTAGAAAAATATTTATTGCCACAGGCAACCCAGGCTAACCAATTTATATTATATATTTCTATAGGAGATTTGGAAGAAAATGTCTTTAATCTAACCAAGTACAAGCTCCAACATTTATTTTCTATAAACAGATAAGTATTCTGTGGTGATTCTACAATTTAATTCAGTACTACTAGCCCCTTCCTCCTTCCCCTCTCAAAAAAGCAAAATGCTTTTACATAAACCTACAGTGCTGCCTTTCACAAAGATGAATGAAGACTTATATTTTGACCACTCTCAGAAGTAGGATCATGTGCTAATGTTTATGAATTAAAAACATAAGCAAAGAACCATTGAAACATCGATGATGAAGAGAGAAAAAACACAAATGTCTATCTAACCAAGTGATCGACTCCATAATAAGGAGCCTGTTATTTATCTATAACGGACAACACTGATACATTCTCTTTGATTATAGAAAACTTGTTCATTGCAATGTTTTAAGTAATTTAAAAGAGACACTGCACTATGTTTTTATAATTTATGAAAAAATATGCATGTTTTTAAACAATATATATCGGAGCAGCAGATACCTCCGGTATATTTTGAGAGACGATAATCCTATTGGAAAAGGAATTTTAGGTCCTGATCGTTGGAATACTATAAAACTTTTCATGATTGTCAATTACATGACAGTAAAAAAAAGAAAAAAAAAAAAGGATATATCCAATTAAAGAAACTCACAGCTGTTTTCATAGGGTTAAAATAGGTTGGAGTTTCAAAACTAGTTAATCATAACCTTGAAGAGAAGATTTGGTGGGCATATGTCTATTATTTATTTGCATATCTCATAACCCTTGTTTCTCTCATTGAATGTGCTGTACTATTGGAGATAGTAAGTGGTTGGCTTTGTCTTCTTTTGTTTTACAGTATCAAAATCAGGTCTGAATGTCTAAATACAACTGTAAGAATCAGTTTTTCAATGAATTATTATATTTCTAACACAAAATTATGAGAGTAATGACTCAGCAGGGAATATCTCAAAAACAATGTAAATATTTGTACACATTCCTAGGGAACAATTAATCTTATTAGAAAAGATGTCATAGAAAGCTGACAGCTCTGGAGAGACACAGTCATGGATGTGATATGTGAACTGGAGTAATCACCTTAGCGGACGAGTGAACAAGCTCCACGATGTAGTCCGTGCCTAAATCTCCACATCTACCACTACTGAAAACTCAGCCATGTAAATCAACCTTTTTTTCCAAGCAGTCCTACAGTACTATCCACCAGCACAAAGCATTAATCACGTATATATTATGTCTAACATAGTAAAATAGCTCTAGTGTCTAGAATGTGGCCTACATTTTGTATGAGATTCCATAGAGAAATATAAATTTTTCAGGAAATAAAGAATTCGCTGTGTTCCCAGTATCACCAGTGAACAGGTGGCACCGTGGAAAGCGACAGTGCTTGGAGGAAGGCGGCTGATCTCTTTCAAACAACAGCTAACAGCAGTAGGATATGGCAAGGGGGAGGCTGAAAGGAAGTTCACTGATCTGTGCTTCTTGGGACTACCTTTTGCATCTTTTTTGCAAAGACAGATATAAATTGACAAACTTTTGTGCTTGCAGCATACATAAATTATATAATTTTATTCAGTAATGTAGCTACTTTAGTCATTAGTTCCTTAAGAAATCTTAGGTGAATACCATCTGGTTGCTGTGATTTATTTCAATTTAGTTTCCTGATTTATTCCCTCACTTGATACCTTCACTACATGTGAAAAGTGACACATTATGAAGGTACTTCCCCATTATCCTCTGTGAAGACCTATGCAAAGAACTCCTCAGCTTTTCTGTAATCTTTTTATCCTGTAATGCGGAAATATTTCCATATGAATTTCTGATTTCATTCTATACTTGCTAGTTATGAAGTTGATGTACAGGCTCTCCTGTCAGACTACTATTCCTGATACTCTAAAATAAATTTTATTTAGACCATCTTGTATTCTGTGCTAGCATAACACCTATCACAATAATAAATTGGTTCATGAATCACACTCCTACAATCCCTGATAATAAAAACAACAATAGTTTACTATGTGGCTCTTAATTTCAGTTGTATTTGTCTCAAAATATTTATCTTGAATATATCATGAATTATATTTACATTAGCTTTACTCATAGTGAGTCACATTTATTTTTAAAGCTTATTTCAAATTAGATACACTTATCTAATATCCTTTTACTAACTTCACCCTTTTTGGTACTTATTTTCAATGTGAATCCCTTTTTTCTAAAACCCTTTGACTTCATTTAGAGATGGACCAGTGAGCTGTTTTCTTCTTCTTCTTTTTTATGCCCTGTTTATAAAGTAAATTTCGGTGCTCTATATCAGGATCAGAAGTTATCAGGATAACTTCTTTTAGTTTTATTTTATGCTCTTCAGCAAATCCTAGCAGTATACTTCATATTCCTATGATGTTGTGTTTTGAGGTGACAACTGCTATGAATATGAAAAGAGTAAATAATCCTTCCTGTTGAATGTACTGTAATAACTTATTTACAAAATTAGTTTTAATAACTGGCAAAACACCTGTTCTGCCATGCAGTCCTTTATCATATATATATATAAGTATATATATATATAAATATATAAATAAAAATAGAGGACTTACTTAAGATAGATTTTATTAATGGGAAGAAACAAGCATATATTTAAAGGTTGATGAATATCATCTTCTATAAAATTGTCCCTTGTAAAATATTTGACGAAAATATATTGGAAGCAACCTATCTACCATTAAAAATGTATATATTTCCAAGCAAATTAAATTTAATCCTCTGTTTAGTAAACAGTATATGCACAGCATTTAAGCATTTTCTGATGCCCCTAATTTGTATTTTAAAAATGACTTTAGGCAGATCATATTTCAAAGGGAGAACTTTTTTTTTCATTTGATGCCATGCGAATATCCATTGTCAGAGAGAACATCCTGTAAATAACTGAAGAGTCTTTTCAGGGCTGACTCTGCTGGGCAGTGCTCCGAGAGAGGGTGATGCCAAGTTTACGGAAGAGGGAAGCCTGAGAGCTCCATTGCTCAGCTGGGTTCTCAGGGCAGACCTGGCTTGGAGAACCATAGTGCAGGTTCAGACTGGGCAGCGACTTCAGGCAGAACCTGGGAGTGGAGCATGGTCTTTCCCTTGGAGCAGGATACATTTACATTTTCAAAGGAGGCTTTATTTTATCAAAGCCTCAGGAACTAGACTCTCTTGTTTCAGTTTTCACTTCATATGTTTTCTAGTGTTTGTTTTTGTTCTTTTCATTCTCTTTCAACTAGTTTTATCCTGGTGAGAGTTGAAACTTGAATTTGAGGAAGATCATGCATGACTACTAATTTTTTTCTTTTTCTCTTTTTTCCTGGTTTCCAAAGAAAATGAGTTTTACACATTCAATCTATGTCTCACTTTCTGTCTGAGTACCCACAATAACAGTATACAATTTTGGTCACTTCCAAATAAACCTGACAGGAATAATGATCTCAAAGACATTAAAATCCCGTAATTCTGATGAAAATGAGTAGTTGGTTAGAAAAGAGCTTTTATTAGTTTACAAGACAGAAAGTGTTACTGCTCCAAACAAGGACAAACTCCAAACAGTATTCATTTCTCTTTAGCTACCATAGAATTAATGATGAGACACATATCCATAACAAACAACAGGAGTTATTTATGCTACTTATGGGACTATTTGTATTCTAACCCCTTACATTAATTCACTGGTCAGACATGGAATAATACTCAATTATTTTTAAAGGCTTTCTAATAAATCCTTTCTCTTATAGTCCTAGCAGCTGTCACCATTGGCACATTTGAAACCATCTCTCCTGAGCTTATTTCCTGGGCAAACTCCTACAAATGTGAGCAATAGTCTCTACCAGAAACCAACACACAATTCATTTGTTCTCTAGCAGTTTTTTTTTTCAGTGTGCAATAAGTAGACTTTTATACTGTTCTATTTATTGAGTGGATTCACTGAAAATCTATTTCTCTTTGTATCTGATACTACTTAAATATAGCAATGAAATAAAGAAAAAAGAAAAAAAAAAGGCTAATATATTTCCAAAAGACCCAAACCACCCCTCTCCCAAAATCTTGTTTCAAAGAAATGTCATTAATATAAAATTGCAGGATATAGGCAAGGCAACCACAGTAGTCTAAGTTACAGTCAATAAAAGTCTTTGCCATCTTTGAGGTATTTTCTTAGGAAACAATATAAAACATTGTTTCTGGCAATTTGCCACTTACTGAGAACTTCAGAAAAGTACCTGAAAGATTCTTAATGTCTGCCTATTGCAACTCAGAAAAAAATCTGTGAGTCTCTAAAGTAATTTAAAATTATTTCAGATTTGCCTCCAACATTCCACTCAGCAGGACCCAAGTCCCTTTTCTTGCAGGGAGGCTGCTGCTGCCTGGGGTGGCTGGGGAATAGTCATCCTGATGAAGTGCCAGGGCTGCTCCCAGGTACAAGTCATGGGTGTAAATGTCTGGCATCCCTGGGGGTCCTGAGGCATTTGCCTCTAAGAACCTTGCCTGTGTCCAGCCTCTTCTCTCCAGTCTCCATTTTTTTTCCATGTAATTGCTTAAATGCAGGAACACAGCATATGCTCAGCCTCTTAGTTGGTTATTTTGCCTCTTGTCTCTCTGCTAATTGGAGGATTCTGTATGCATCACCCTGATTAGTCCAAGTGTTGCCCTGTGCAGTCTTTTTCTTAAGAGATCAAAAGTTCATTTTTGGATATTCAACTTTACTTTCTCCAAACACATTTACAATTCAAAATTGTGAATGCTGCCTAACAGCATTCACAATCTTATTTTTCACTTGCCACACTAGTAAACTTCCAAGCAGGCAAGCAGGCACTCCGCAAGGACATAACAGTCAAAAATTTCCAAGTACAGCCTTATAGTCCATGAATGAGACATACTTACTGCTTTGTGAAGAAAATAATAATAATAATAATAATAATAAAATCCCCTGGGGATTTGGCAATGATCAGAAACTCAAAAAACAGAAGAATTGTGAACTTTAGATAGTAAAATCAAATAATCTGATGAAAGACCAAGACAACATGTAAAATATTCCAAAATGCACATGCATTAGCACATGCAACACTAAGGAAGGCTAACTTTTGCTCACACAAAAAGCTTTATCTGCCTTTGGGAGCATATCAGCATGGCTTTCTAGTTACAAAATAATCTTCAGAAGCTGCAAATTATGCAATACAGGTTCAAGTGCTCAAGAATTTAAGACCTGGACTGTGAAGGATAGGCATTTATCAGTGTAATGTTCAGGATAATATATCTTATGATATCATTATGAGAAATCATAGTTTAAAAATTTTTCAGGGTTTTGTTAGCCATCTCATTAATTTGACCAGAACACACAGGCTATATAAAGAGGTCTAGTAGTTATCATATGATTTATTCTCATCCAAAGAAAGGCTTATTGCCAACTAACATGTCTCTTCCTTCACAGCATACATATTCAGCCATGATTTCCAAATCATCATTTGTCTCTAACTATAGGGAAATCTGAATTTGTATTTTTTCACTGTTGCTGGGTTTCACAAATAAATAAAATCCTTTAGTCCTAGTAAATACTATAACAATCATAAAGCAACACTATTAATCACACAGTGCCAGGAGAGGGATTCTATCCCTAATGATTGGAATTACTTAGCCAAGGAAAAATGCTACAAAAACAATCCAGGAAGACAGGAACTAGCTGATTACCTAATAGCATGTGGAGAAATAAAAAAAAAAAACTTCGTAAAAATGGAGCTTTCACACTTCAATCACTTGTGCATTCAATATTCCTTTGCTTTTCCTCCTCAGATTTTTGTCACAATACCAACACAAAACCTAGCAGAACTCTTCATTGCGCCTTCTCTGTTAGCCAAAATGAACAAATACATGTTATTGTACTCAAGGCATTTGACACCATCTTAAGCATCTCTTTTTGTAGATACTTGAATATGCCTAAAATACAACAAGTAACAAGGAGGCATCTCTAAACCATAAGACATGATAAAATTAGCTAACCACAATATAGAAGCTTTAGGAGTTGCCAAACACTACAGTCTGTAATTTCTCATAAAGGAGCTAATGGAGCTATTTTCAAAGAATTCATTAATTCTGTGAAAAATGTCGACAGTTGCCAAATAAGAACATCAGAGAGAAATGGTGAGAGCTACCAGTGTGGAACCTGATCATCATCAAAAGCAATTAAAAAATCATCAAACTCAGTCTGAGGACTATGTATAAAATCCTTGTTTGAACTATAACTGATAATATTTGAAGAAATGTGATGCGTCCATGCACCATTTTGAAAGAGATTGAGAATTTAGCACTCAAAGTGCCAAGAGGTTGTTTGTTGATTAGAGACTATATAAAAACTTCCTCAGGAAAAAAAAATACAGCTCTTCTAAAGACGCTACAGTTTCCAGCCATGTGCCTGCTAATTCTCATGGATCTTCAAAAACCTAAGAAATGCAAAATTAGCCCACACATCGCAAAATAAACATTCTATGCAATCTTCAAGACAACCCAGCCAAAATAAAGACAGTCAAAGGTAAAAGGAAGAAGTTTAGCAAATCTAAGTACTATGCAAACACAGTTGCAAATAGAATTCTGCTTATATGGTAGTAAAACATAGGATGTTTAGGAAAAGCCATAGAAATTATCTATGCAGATAGTGGATTCTGAAATAGCTATATCTCCGAAAAAAAAAAAAAAGGTATTAATAAGTCATGTTGTTAAAAACAGAAAGGAGTGTATAAAACATTAGTTCTATTGAGTAGTTTCTATTGAGAAAACCATAACCTCAAAATAAATACTGAAACACTTTATCTTTGAAAAGAGCAAATCTAGACTACAAGTTTTGAAGCACCTTGAACTGATCAGTCCTATCAATAATTAAGATACTTATTGATAATTTACAATCATTGTTTTTATTTTAAAGAAAGTATGTGTTTGAAAGGACCCCATGGTAGTCCAAAAGAAAAAATAAAGGGAAGAGTTTGTAAAGACAATCTACTTTGAAAAGAAAATATTCAAAAATATTATGTTCAAAGATTTCAAATTCCATCAACAGAGAATTATGTTGACACCGGTATAATCACCTTCCACCAGTACAGCTCTCTTCCTCACAACATCACTGCTACCTTTAATTCGATGAGAAACATATTTACAGGATAAATTTTTATCGATCATAAAATATTCTCTAACAGCACAGAGATAGTGGGCTCATAGATGACTCCATAGAGAGTTGTGCAGGTTAGGTGAGAAATTGTACACAGAAGATTTCCATAAACAACAACTCTGATATAGAAGCATTTCAGATGGAAATGCCTCGGGGATCTATTCTTAGGCATCCTTGGCAGGTTTATTCTTTTTCCTTTGATGTTTTGTTTATTAAATTTTTAAAATAAAGAAACAAGAAGGCGCAGACATCATAAGCACCAAGAAATATATAATTATTAGATCAATAAACAATTCAGCAGTTCCTAGAAGACATTCAAATAACCTTCCACAATAAAAAGACTATCCTATATATGAAATACAAATCTTACAGATAGTTAACATTCCAGCCAAATACAAGCATATTGGTAATGTTGATTTAGCTCTCTTAATTTTGTTCAAAATTACCTCCACAGATCATAGAGTCAAAGAATAGTAGAGAGAACAAAGGCAGCACACAACAAAGAAACATACAGGAAAGGAATAGTAATAAAATAAAAACAGGAAAAGTGAATAGATAATAAATGAATAAGGAAGGAGAATGCCAATATCCAGTCCACCCCCTACTAAGCAAGCTCTGACTCTGATGTCTGATACATAGCATAATTTAATACAAACTGTACTTAAAAAAATTACCACAAACTATCTTGTCTTCTCTTCAAACTATCTTGTCTTATCATTGCTATCATGTAGCACTACACTGAAACAAACCAAATACTTTCTATATTTTAGGACCATGTCCCTTATATGTTATTTCTTCTCTTCAAAAGAAGAAGCATCTCCAAACCCAAAAATTATTCATGGCTAGTAGCAATATTTTCAGAGAGATAAAATATACTACTCCACATATTCTTGGAAAAGTAGTTTAATGTTGCAAAATAGATGATTTCATGTAGTAAATTTGGCCTTGCATGCCTTTGTACTACCTTACCCATGCCATTTTACTGAAACAGTCCTCTCAAAAACTTTGTCTGCATGAAAAGTGCAACTAAATGCTAAGCATCAGTTAGACAAATGCATGCATCTCATTTTCCACAAAATGATTTTTTACCAAATACATCCCACATGGCCTTCAATTATATATTATGACATCTTTGATCTGGCTTATTGGCAGTATCAAGTCTAACTTTAACAAGGTGTAAGGAAGGATAACCAGCAATGAGGCGATTCTAAAATGAAATTAATATCAAAAGAGTTCTTTCTTTCACCTCCTAGACTACAGAAAAAAAATAAACTGTGAATGTTCTTTTTTTTTGGTCATGGGTCCAATACTAGAGCACCATATAGTGCCCTAATCAAGATCAAAAAATGAGTTTTCAAGGAGGCAGATTGCTCTGCAAAACATTCTACTCACCTTCACCTGTAACAAAATTAAATGCTTAATTACCTGCAGGGGTCATAGAAGAACCTGGAATTTTGTAGATTTTTATACAAAAAAAAAAAAACCCTCCCACCTTTGTGCAACTTTAATCACACAATCATCGAATATAGTATGTGTGGTATTAATTTTAACAACTTGATGTCAGCCTGTTTGTGTTAACTTTTAAAAACACTTATATCTTATCCTTCATTTGGTGTACTGTATGACTTCAAAAATGACTAAACCTGAAAAGAGAAAAAAAAAAAAAAGGTGAGTCAGTCTTTTCTACTAATCTTTAAAAAAAAAGCTGTTCTACCACACCACAGTCCAATGTTACTTTGATGAAAAAAAGTTTCTTTTAAGGAAATCTGAATTTTTTCTTCCAGTATTTCTGTTTTTGCACGTTTAGCATCTTGTGTACACTAAATAATAATAAAGCTCCTGAGTTCCTCACCTTGCTAATGGTGTTCATAACTGGATTGCTTTTTCAGGATCTTAGGACCATAGGATGATAAGATAATTCAGGTTAGAAGAGTCCTCTGAAGGTTTGTAGTGCAATTTTCTTAAATCAAGGTCGTGAGACCTTGTACAAACCAGGTTGCTCAGGACTTTGTCAAGCTGATTTTTGAAAACCTTTGAGGACGGAGAGTACACAATCCACTCCTCAACCTGCTGCACCACTGGGTTGCCCCTATGGGGAAAGATTTCTCCTTTCATCCACTCTCAACTTCTGCTGTTTCTGTTCCTATTAGTTGTCTTGTCCTCCCACCGTGCATCACTACGAAAGGCCCGTTTCCACCTTGTCAGTGATGTCTCCAGAGGCACCAGGACTAAAAGCAGAAATGTAAGTTCCTTTTGCCTCCTGCCTTCTGCATGTGCGAATCCCCCCAAAATTCAGTACAGTCAGGAAAATCTGACAGGTTATTACAAGTTTCTGCTTCAGACTGATCTGCACAATGTTTTTGTTTTACAGATATGTATATCATGCGCGCCTTCTGAGACAATGTCATTGTATTGACGTAATCTATGTATCACCTAGTCTGACTGACTTTGCTGCAGGTTGCAAGTCTTATTAGAATAGCTGGGTGAGTATGAATTAATAAAATACTAACATGACTGTGGATTTTGAACATCTTTGGGAAGGAGGTTTTTGCTAAATGAAGTTGTGATTCAGAATGGAGTTGCTAAATATAATTCTCTCACATTTCTAAACATTTTTCACAAGCACCTATTAAGGAAATAAACAAATACTGGGTAAAATTATAATTATTTGATTTAGATTAAAACTTCTGCAAAAATAATGAAGCATATTTTAAATCTCAAGCAGAAAGTGAAAGTTCCTTGAAGAAAGTTGTTAGGAAATGTTTGAGAATGATGACACTTCATTATTTTGGTTATTCCTTTTGAGGAGGAGGTAGACAGTGGCAAAGCTTCCATTGACAGATGCAAAAAGAAACCTAAGAATTGTAAGAGATTTCTTCTTAATTAAAATGTGAAAATTTCAGATAGACTGAGTGTCATATTATGCTATCCAATACAGTCCTGAAATTGAGGCATCTGTATCTTATTAGTGGAAAAGCATTTGGTTTAGAACACAATTTTTTAGGGAGAGGGTAGAGGCAATGAAGAGGAAAAAAAAAAAAAAGGGAAGGGAATGGAGTGAAAGGCAAGGGAAGGGAAGGCAGAGATTTGTTTATTAATATGGTGCCTTTTACTGCCACCTTTTCAATGTAGTTTTCTTTAAAAGAAATATTAAAAGCAAACAAAACAGTACTGCAAACTTTATGCTCTATTTTTTGTTTGTTTGTTTCGAATTCCTTGTTATAACATGAAGTATAAATTGGCTAAGACTAGTCACCTAAGAATGTTGTTTATCATTAAAGTAATGAGAACCCAAAAGTAGGGACAAAACAGAGACTATGCTTAAAATAAAATTTGATTAACTAATGAAAAAGACCATGTAACAGGGTACCTGTGCTAACAGAGAATCAATTCAATGACTTAATTCTATATCCCTATGAACTTTGAGAATTTTATTTCAAGTGTATTAAAGAAATGTCAGAAGCAGAAAATAGGTTCATGACATTTTTGTAATGTGACAAAACTCTAAAAATTTTAGTCAAACTGAAGTTTAAAAACAATTATAGAGTTATAACTTGTAAAAGAGCCCAATATAATACTATTGCAGATTCACTGATATTTAAAATATGAGCAATTGTCTGATGCATTAAGGAAGAAATGATGCTATAGCTATGGTTAGTGGTGCAGTAGATTTCCAGACCTTGCAGGTGAGATTTTTAAAGCCTCAAAGACTCAGAGAGTTATTGTGGGCCCTCTTTATAGTCAGTGGAGAGTTAATCAATACAAACAGTGGGATTTTGAAAACAAGTCATCTCATCCTGAAAAGCCACAGTGGTTGGAGACCAGAATTAATGAAGCCTTTTGACTCCAGGAACTATAGAGAGAACTATGTAGCTCAGATGGAGATGGGGACACTTACAATTAGTAGTATTCTACATATCAAGACTGATTTTTATAACAAAAAATAAACCTTATTAGAATGATTAGTTCTTTAAAGACACATATAAATATGGTTAAGTGTTTGCAGGGGAAGAATTTGGAATAAAGCACCCTTAATTCTCCATAGTGCCCCTGCATTTCTAAAGGAGGTTCTGTTTTTCATATGTAGCTGTTCTTTCATTCTCACACTACATATCATTTTGAGCCAGATTGAGGGTCATACAATTATCCTCTTCATTTCTATAAATTCAACAGAATTATATATAATACACAATAAACTGTAGGCGTACTGAAGCAGCTTATTTGTACCTATCAGAAGAGAGTTATATACATAAATATTTAAGGCAACAACAAGTTTTACTCAAATAATCAGAAGATCATGCAGTCTAGTCTTTATGTTGTTATGTACACTCAGAATTAGAAATATATGCCTGTCTTATGAGAAATAATGTAGAAAATTGATAGTGCCTACTGTTGCAACTTATTTATTTTCCCATTGGCTTATGGCAAAAGTAAATTAGTAGCCATCATCAAGAATATCCCCATAAATGACAGAGATGAGAAAAAAAAGAGATGTTTAAAAATTGAAAGTGTTAATACAGAAGACTTGCAAAATCTAAAGAAAAACTCATAAACTACAACATACATGTATAGTTGCTTTTATCTACACAATTCAGTTATTTTACATCGTACATTATGAACAGGACTGAAAATTGAAGCATATTTTTACAAAAAACATTTATTATTTGATTATTTGTGCTGATTCAAAAGCACATAAATGTGATGGTTAAAAATGATAGCACGTTTATAAAGACCCATTGCATAGCTCCAGATAAAAGATACAGCAGTAAGCTGAGAAGAGAGTTCTTATGAATGCTTTAATTGTTTGGGGCCATAGGAAATGAAATCAGATTTGAAAAAAAAAAAGACCCAATTTTACTCACTTTTGTTCTTTGATCCACTGATTAACATTTGCAACCACTAACTCACTTTCCTGATGGAGGCGACTGTTGTCAGTTCGTGCTGCTTCCAGAGACTGGCGCAAAGTTTCCAGCTGTGGATGCAGACAGATCAAAGCATATGATGGACTCCCTAGAACACACTCTATCTGGAATACTAATAATAGTCTGTACTACTTGTAAAGAATCAAGTCATTTTTCTCCACTCCTTCAAATAATCAGGGTTTCCTTGTACATGCTATTAATTGATTCAATATGCTAGAAGGAATGTCTGAACTTTTCCCACGCCTTACATGTACCCGTATATTATAATATGCACTAGTCTACCTCCAGAGGTTGTTTTAATTGAAATCAGATTTATTTTATAAAAATGGAACTATTATAACTTGTTATGTTTCAGTTTAAATGTTGTATCCTTTATACTTCTTATTTTTTGTTATATATTTCTTTAAGGTTAGTTCTTAGGTCATGGTTCATTGCATTTAGAATACAAAGAATGCAAAAAGGATGGAGCTTTTTTTTTTAACATTTTCAATATAACATAAAATAGAGAATTCTAGAGGACTGATTAACCTAAAACTTGGGAACTCAGAGTAAGATCTTTCACCTTTACTTTTGTTGTTATTAGTAAATTCAAGTCAATGTTCATGAAAATCTGTTAATATCTGATTGACACCTGAGGCCTAGGTAAAATGAACGAATGATTTGGTGGTGTTTGTACAATTCTTTTTGCACATAGTTCCTCAGCTTATACTATAAGAGGCATCACAGTGAGCATTCTTTTGTCAAACTCTTTAAATAGGCCAAAACCTGATAGTCCCTTCCTTATCTAATGGTCAGAAATCTTAATAGTGTAGACTTGAACTTTTAGAAAACTAAATCCAATTAAACATCTATAACAGTAAAGAAGAAGATAATAATTAAACTTACATGAGGAAGAAATATGTAAGAATAGAATGTATTGGTCTTAAAATCTGGTTGGTTATAATAGGATTAGAAACTAATACAGGCCAAATAAAAGGATGCTATAGTATGAAACAATGAGTAGATCTTTAAGAACAGTCCGTTTATGCATACTTTTCAAATGAGAGCATATACTTAAAATTACTACTTCCTTCAGTAACATTTTATCATCATTAAAGTTAAAAAAAAATCTTCACAAGTAGTTTGCCTTTTTGAACGTTGTTCAAAACAGTGGTGTCGTATCAATGACATTTAAAACTTTTGATTGTAATGAATCTTTGAATAGCATGCATAAAAGCCTCTTGTAGTATTAGTGTGAGTAATATATAATGGAAGAGATAATATATATCTAATTAAAATCAAATCAAAATAATACCCTCTTACTTTTGTGAGACACATCTGTTATGCATATTAATGTTATATAATAGATTACACTAATGCTGCAAAAGCAATTTACTTTTTTAAAAGATCTTTAAAACATTACTATGTATTATTAAACCACACATAATTTATTTCTAGTTGCTTTTGTAATTATGTGAAATTAGAAAACAAGGCTTAGCATCTGACAAGTTGTGATTACCTGATGTAGACAAAGCAGATAAAATACATCAAACAGATGTTGACACAAACAGGGTGATTTATGAGGTTTGACAAGGGTTACAAATATGAGTTATATTATATATGTGTGTGTGCATGCATGTGTTTCTGTGTGGCTAAGTGATGGTAATTTGAAACAGAATACCCATACGATTATGATCTCATTAACATAAATTTTAGAAAAAAAAATTCATACTTCAAGTTCTGTCTGAAAAAAAAAAAGAGAGAAAACAGAAACTGAGATGGATACACAGAAAAAATCAGCAGCAACAGAATTGTGGTTTGCATCATTTCACCAGTTTTATTTTCCACTTCTGAAAAGTAATCACTGGTATTATTCTCATGTTTTCTTTCCCTTAAAAATTGTCAGCAAATTGCAGTCTTCCTAAAAATAACGTTTCAGTAAAAGTGATTTAGGTAGATAAAGGATGGCATCACAAGAAAAAGAGCAAATCTTTTTGTTTTTCATCAAGCTCCGTTGCATCATATTTCAGTCTAGTCTGGTGTCACAACAGATGAAGGAATTTGCAAACTCATAGCAATTTTAGACAAAAACATGTCATAAAGAGCTCAGTAGCCAACAGTCACAAAGGTAACTCTACTGAAGTATTTCATTTTGAAGATTGCCTGTAGAGCATGGCATGGAGAACTTGAAGGAAAAGCTACATTCCTTCTCCAGCTTGCCCCATTATTTGCTGGTAGTTATCACAGCACCTTCAACATTCTCCATCCTCTGCTCACCAGAAGCATGACTTTTATTTGCATGAAAATTAAGGATGGTGGTTGTGAAAGGAGAAGGAAAAATGGTACATGCTGAAGTATCATTTCCATATGGAATTAGTTATAGTCTCAAGCCCAGGAGCCAGGAAGCACACCAAGATGCAGTAATGCAAATGTAACCAATATGGTATATAATTACAAAAGACTAGATATGCAAACATATATTGTAGCATGCTTAAGTAGAAAACTAGGATTAAGCCATCAAAGTCATTGCTACTTGTGGCCTAAGAGAAAATACGTGCCCAACCCTGAATGAAAGAAGAGATTACCCTGTTAATCTATAGTACAGACGCTTTATACCTGCCATGAGTTAAATAAAAAATAAGCAATTGTAAAGCTCAGTCTTAGCAGCAAGCTGCTTTTATGGGATCAAAGGCTTCCATTTGGCAGTATGTGATTCATCACATTTGCAAAATGTCATCAGCAGTTTCAAGCAGCTATACTGCTGCAGGACTAAAGGTGTGCTCTTGCAACAAGAAATCGTGCAACATTGTCCATGTTAAATCTTAACAGATTTTGAGGTATTCTTTATCCTAGAAGGCTACTGCAGCTGTAGAGAGGGTAGTCACTGAGTGATGTAAGAGAGTCTGTGTATAATGTGGAGGATAACAGATGCAGAGAACCATGCAGTCTTGACTCCCAAGAGCTTTTACGAAATTCATTATTTAAAGTTTTCTTTGGAAGTAATGTAGTCAGACAAATCTCATAAAGGGACAAGTTTAATGATGGTAAATTAGTGATGATGTAAAATTAGACAGCCAATGTAAGTGTATGGAAAATGTGCATAATTAGTAATGAAGTATATCTTCAGTACAAATATGAAGTTCTGAGATTGTGTCAAATTATTGAGGTGTCTGAAAGTATTTTTTGTTGTTGTTGGTTCTTTTTTTAACATTGAAAGTGGTATTCTGAATGAGAATGTCAGCAAATACAATATAATATTTGATCAGTTAACTGCACCTTTGTTATTTCAGGTCCCTAAAGCATGAGCAAGGTGTCTTTGGATGGTTCCTCTGTAGACAATGGTACAACATCATCACTCGCCTTAGGTATAATTGGTAAGTGCAATTCATTTATACAACGGAGCTCTCAGATATGGTTTGTGTGCCCTGATCTGCCTTTGTCTAACTTTTCTTTGAAAAATGACCATAAAGAGCTTGTGTTATAACTGTAGAAGGAACTAGTGAAAGATATTAATTGTAGGAATCAGAGATAGGAACATGAACAAATAAAAAAATGTAATTTCTTTATCCTTTACAGAATTTTACTTAATGTATTTCCTCATTTTAGCAGTAATGATGAAATAAACTTGTGCCAAAATAAAGTATGATTTAGGCTTGATTCTAGAAGATCATGACTTTCCTGGAATTGAAGGAGTGCTTTAATGGAGAAAAAATACCTGGGTATTGTAATGTTTCTGCAAACAAAATCCGTATGTTTAGGAGAAAGAATAAACCAGGTTTAAATATGGGAAACTAACTTACATATAATAAATTAAACCAGGTATTTGCTTATCTAAATTCTGCCTTAAAATTCCATTTAATTATGAGTTTTTTGAGGAAGGAAACATAAATCTCTTGCATGGAAATATGAAGGAATTTAGTTTTAAAAGTAGGAAAAGAAGGCTCAGGCTGCCTGTAGATTCAGGCAAATGTTACTGCTTTGATAACATATAAGATTTTAGTTCTTTGGAGGAGTGGAGGAGAGGCACCTTTTCTGGTGTAATAATAAGAACATTATTTGAGCGATACAATTATCCTGGTACAAGATTTTATATGTATTCCCTCATATCAAGAAATAATAGCTTTTTGTGCTTGCTTTGCAGAAAGACATAGTATAAATGGAAAAATAATTTTTATACCATGAAAATATGCATAGAAGGAGCTAGGCAAATATATTTATCTTGGTTTACCTGTATTTTATTTATTTTTAACTTATACATATTTTCTATAGAGAAAATCTCTACTTCGGATTTTTAATTTTGGAGGTTTTTTCTGCTTTGTCTAGAAAGTTTAGAATTTACATAACCACTAGTTGCAATAAGAAAGAATCTTAAGCCTAGTCCTATGCTTTCTTTATTATTGGCTTAGAAAAATAATTTAAATTATAGCACTCTGGTATAAGTTCATTGTTGTTTCTCTCTCGTTTTTCAGATTTTACAGAGACAATTATGGAGTATTCCAGTCATTACTGTTTACTCTTAGAAGCGACGGAAATATATCGATCTTTATCATGTGGAGATATGCATCAAAACAGGTTATTACACCAGCATACACTATACTACGAAACCTGTATTCCAAAACCACTGAATTTTGTAAAGAAATCTTCCTGTACCACTTCCCCAATAATGCAGAAGCACATTGCGCTCTAAGATAAGAATTATCGGAATTTTTAACAATATTTTAGCAATACATTAGACAAGCAGGCAGATAGATAGAATAATCCTGAAAAAGTCCTTCAGATATATACTGTTAATATCTCTCATTTTGTATCCTAGTAAGCAGTATACTAAATGCTATACTGGCAACATTTCGTTTTACCATCAATTTTGTTTTAATAATTGGTCACTACCCAGGAATTCAGACTTTGGAAAGCTTTAAAACTAAGGAATTATGGAACATAAAAGGAAAAGGAAAGAGACATATGGATACTGACTGCCTCTTTTACCTTTTTGTCTATCCTGGACATGTTAGCGAGATGCTAAAACTAATCTAATTCTAGAGGTCTTTGATCCATTCTCAGATTATTTTCAAAAAGATGTAATTTCTAAAAGGCAATTTAAAATCTTGTAGTTTATCAACTAAAACTTAATTTTGGTTTATAATGAATCTACTTGCATTTGAACTGTTTAATTTTTTTTTTTTTTTTTTTTTTTGCAAAGTTAGGAATCTAATATTACAGGTCAATTCTGTGAAGCCTGGCCTGAAGAACATTTGATAAACAATTTTAATTAAAAAATATTCCTTATATGACAAACAAATTTATAATCAATTCTAGCATTACTTTATTGGTAATGAAAAAAAATTACTTGAAGTTTGAAAAATGTCTTGCAAAGAATTCCATAATTTAATTAGGAATTTTGACTCATGTAAGTACTTTAAATCAGAAGCAATCTATCACCCATGCTACATAGAGTAATTGTGGAATTAGTAATTCATTACTTACTGAAGTGATGTTTGAAAAAAAAAAAAAAAAGCTAATTCAAAGTTATCATTTTTAAAAGGAGTGTAGTGGGGTGGACATGGAATGGAGTTGTTGGCATTCATTCCTCTAAGTATTCCTTAAAAGAAACTATATTTTAAGTCGCTGGTCTGGGGATCATGTGAAAAACATCTCTCTCTTTTTTTTTGTAAGTTACAGTTTATGTGGTGGCAAGCATCCAACTGCAGAGTTCTTCAAATTGCTAAAGCTCAGTTTCATATCACTGATTATGAGGCCATGGAACGAACAATTTAGTGTCAATTTGGCTTTTTTTTGAGAAGTTTGGCACTGCTAAACATGAGGGAGAGTCAAGGGCACTGAAGTCTTTAATGTGACAGCTAGATATTGTGGGAGCTCCTCCAGAGCACCAAGAGAAACAGGCTGAGAACAGCCCCACAGTTTTGTGGGGAGCCCAGATGCTCAGGTGGCACCAAGCCACCAGAGTTCATCCCAGCTGATTTTAATTGCTGGTACAATGAAATATGTTAATTTTACTCAAAATCTTTGTCCTGTTTTGGGTCCTTAGAATAACAGGACTATGTGACATTCTCATTGAATTTCAGAGCATCTTAAATTTGGAGATTAGCCTCCATAATCTGCCTCCTCACTCGCTGGGGCGAAATAGAAACAGAATTTCTTAATATTTGAACTGTCCTATGTGGCTGCCTCTTTCTCTCTACTGACTACACAAAAAACAACAGGTGCCAACATTACTAGCTGAGGTACTTAAAACATTGTGGAATAAGTGTAATTTAAGGAATTAGGGTGGTGATCAGTGGTGCAGAGTCTAGCTGGAGGCCTGTAGCTAGCAGTGTCCCCCAGGGGTCAGTTCTTGGTCCAGTCCTGTTCAATTTATTCATCAATGACCTGGATGAAGGCACAGAGTGCTCCCTCAGCAAGTTTGTTGATGACACGAAACTGGGAGGAGTAGCCGATACCCCAGAGGGCTGC
>NW_010577423.1:213393-225046 GCF_000705375.1 Tinamus guttatus | reverse complement strand
AGCCTGGAGAAGAAAAGGCTGAGAGGGGATCTAATCAGTTTATATAAGTACTTCAAGGGAGGCAGTGAGGAGGATGGTGCTGGCCTCTTTTCAGTGGTGGCCACCAACAGAGCTAGAAGTAATGGCCACAAACTGAAGCACCAAAAGTTCCGCATGAACTTAAGAAAAAATTTTTTAACAGTGAGGGTGACAGAGCTCTGGAACAGGCTGCCCAGAGAGGTTGTGGAGTCTCCTTCTCTGGAGATCTTCAAAACCTGCTTGGACGCAGTCCTGTGCCATGTGCTCTAGGTGACCCTGCGTGTGCAGGGGAGGTTGGACTAGATGACTTCTAGAGGTCTCTTCCAACCTTAAGCATTCTATGATCCTATGATTCTATGAATAATTCTTTCTATAACAAATATATAGGAAATAGAGAACTTGGGGAATTAGTTGGCATAATGTCCTATACTATGCTTATAACAGTCCCACAGCAATGGTGTTGTTCCCAAGAATTTGGGTCATTTGATTAAAGTTAATGTAAGTTTAGAGTCAGTTGACAAGGAGAATGTTTGTCAAAACTCAGGAATTTAAACTAGAAAGTTCAATGGGAAGGTGGCACAAATCCTGAATTGCTAATCTGTCTTCGTGCATAGTTTTAGTGCTGACTCACAGAATGGCTGGCCCCAGTTAGGGCATTGAGCAATTTGGGGTCCTACAAACTGTTGAAGAGAAAACAATCATTTAGATGCACTCCTTAAATGCACAATATATTTTCCTCTCCTGTTTTTCACCAGAAAGACGACCAACAGTCTGTGGCACAGCTAATACAAATGAAAATTGCAGGATCCTTCACAAAAGCTCTCTTGTGTATTGAAGGGAATAAACCTAAGACATTGTTCACTGTATCCTCATTTGCTCCAGGGAAGAAGGGAGTAAATGGCATAAAACACCCTGTTGGTACTTGTACCTATAGGTATTCCTCTCCTTTTTCCTTTATCACAAGTAGTGAGGAAAAGTGGCAGAGAATCTAAAGTATATTCTTGAAACCAGAGAGTAATCAGGCACGTTCAGTGTATTCTAAGTAATACTTATTCTCTATAATTTTACAATTCTATAGCAACTATATTTTTTGAAGACATAAGCAACTCTCTTTTTTCCCAAATACTTTCAGTTTAAGTCTTGGAAATATCTATCAATACAGCAAGTTTTCTTGAAGCAGGAAGCTTATGGGCAAAAGGGAGGGGGGAATAAAAATGAAGGCCTTTGAACTCATGGTTCAGCTAATTTCAGTGTTTGTTAAAAAAGGAACAAAAAGGGGAAAAAAAGGCAAAAAAAAAAAGATATTTCCTGCAGAAATATAAAGGAGATGCAAATAATGTGGAGGAAGACCAAAGACTTTTTTTTATGGTAAAAGGCTGACACAATGGGCTCTGAAAAGTTTGGAAAAGGGACTATTATGTTGCTTGTGCAAACCCATATTGTGTGATTTCCCCTTAAACAGTGAAGTTTTTCTTTGCTGCAATGCTTTGGGGAATAAAGATGAAAAGCTAGTAACAATTTGGCTGCATGTCTTTAATAAAATCCAGGTTTTCCTTTGAGGTCACTAAGAGAAACACAATTTCTAATTCATGTTTTAACAAATCCATAATGCATCAGTAGACTCACCTTCTTGCCTAAGAGAATTCCACAGCAAAATCATGCTGTGGATGCAAAAAAAGAAGAATGCTTTGGGTGCATATCACTATTAATAAATGGAAGAACAATAAATTAGTTTTTAGAAACTTCTGTTTCTAGTTTCCTGAACTATCTGCATGTTTATATTACACAGCCACTGGAAAGAGGAAGAAAAAAAAAAAAGATTGCTCTGAGAGCAGGGATTAGACCTGACGTCTCCCTACTTCCTTCTGGTTTGTTTCCATTTTGATCTCAGAAATCCTGCATTTCTGGCAGCATTTCTGGGATGCCTTCAGGAGGTGAGATGACAGGTATGACCATTCAAACTGCCCAAGGACTCAGCGCTGGCAAGTCAGAGCAGCTGCTTGTTAGGCTGAAACAGGAGAGTTCTGGGTTCTACCTCCCCCTCTATCATTGGGGACCACTAGCACAGCAATGCACACGAGCTTTAATGCTGCTTTTCACCTTGGACTTGAGGCTGCTGTGTGCAGTAGGGTATCCCTAACCATGCTTTCTAGGTCAGGCCCTGTGGAAAGAGGAGTTTGGCACCAAATTCCCTTATCACTGCGTAGATCTGGGACTCTAGCTTGCCAACTGGACACTCATGCATGGAGAAGCCTCAGACTGATCTGTAGGAAACTTTGCACCTGAGTTGCAGGCAGATTTGTTTATTTGCTAAGGTGGCAGCCCAAATAGCTCCTTATAGCTTTTAAGCACCACATTCCTTTATGAGTATGTTTTACCTGCCCTTGATCTCACTCTATACTAAATAAATGAAACATATTTAAGGATATAGTCAGAGTTCTATACAGTGCTGTGAGTATTCAAAAATTTTTGAATATCAAAGAAGAAATGAAGTGAATATAATGTTGGTTGATATTTTAGGTTTTTAATGACAGCTTTCAGACAAGACTGGAACAGTGAATGTAGAATTTCTGCTGAACAAATAATTAGCATTGCAACTAGCAAATATTAATCAGCTTGATCAAAGCAGATCATGGCAGATGAATCTGGTAGTAGGTGAAAATATTGCTTATGAAATATGAAAAATCTACAGAAAACTATCATGTTTAAGTTCTGAGATGATCACTGAGATTATTTATTTTTATTTTATAGATGAATGGAGTCTGGAAGTTTCATTCTTTGACCATTTTTACCTCCATTCCCCTATATTTCTATAGAAATAGAAAACACTGTGTTTGGGAGAAATTGTTGTATATTTTCAATATTTCAAATCTGTATCACTTTCACTGGTAATGTAGATATTCTTTTGCAACCAACTACTGCACGTTAATGTCTAAAAGTAGAAATATGTCACTGAGTTTACTAATTGCAGGAAAGTTCTATTTCCAAGCTTTGTTTCTAGACTTAGCCCTGAATCTCTGATTTGCAGCAGACTCCACCCTTTCTAGGATGTTTCTTCCTGTCTCCTTTTAGGCTTGGCTGCCCTCTGCTCTTCACTGCTGCTTCTCCACCCCTGCCTGACCTGCAGACCTCTGCCTGATTGCAATGCACGTGTTGCCCACCACAGTCTGTGACAGAGTAAATTTTCTCTCCTGCCTTCCTTTCAGAGCACGTCAAGTTCCCTAAAGGAAGAGACTTTTCCCCTGTTCTAGAGTTCCATCTTTCCCAGTCACTCACCTAAAAACACATAACACACCCCCACTACAGAGGAAAACCAAGACAAATAAAAAGCACAGGCTCTCAGAGAATGGTATACCTTCACACTGCTAATGCAGGCTGCCTAGCGGTAAATTTCTGAGGGTGGATGTTAGTAGTATTTTTAAGTACCACAGGAGGACCAGTGCTCAGCTTCATACCAGAATAGACAATTGTTCTACTTTCTACTTTCTCAAGAAAATTTACAACAAGGTCTTAAAAATGTGGAATTATCATCTGACACATTAATCTTTAATCATTAAGCTCAGTTCATTCAGATACCTCTTGAAAACTGCATTTTTAAATTGCAAAAATTCTTTAGGCTAACTAAATTATGTCTACCTTATTGAAAATGATAGCATATTTAATGGTATATAAAAATGTTAAAACCCACAAAACTTTCTATACTCAGGTTAGATTAATTTATGCTACAATTTGCAGATGAATATAAAATCGTCCTAATTCACATTATGCCACTTATATGGGTATCCTTGAACACTTGGCTGTGCCTTTGTTTCTTGTTTGCAACATTTAGTCATCTCAGGAATAGATTTACTCTTCCATATTCAAGTTATTTTTTTCCATCTGTCACCTATAGTTTAAGGGTGTAATTTACTTCTATCTTAAAACAAATAAAAGCTACTGAAGAAAACTACCATTACACAAGCGCAAGGGTAAGATTCTAAAACATAAATGCCTTGAATCATAAAATATTTAAAGACATAAAATATACCATTTTAACAATTTAAATAAACCTATAAACATACAATGCTGAATCTCAATGGATTCAAACTGCTGCTTGCTTAGTATCAATAGCTGTAAAAGTGACACATGACATCTGCTGTTTCTTGATTTTCTTTCCCATGATATCTGCTCCAGTTTCATGGGAAATAATAGAAATAGTAATAAAAAAACCCCACATCTTTTAATGCATTGTCTCTTCTGTATGATTTCATTTCTGTTTAGGTGTGGTAGCGAATTTAAACTTAAAAGAGAAATAATTGGCAGTACACAGTTACCCTTCTGGTTTGCTAGAATATTCTGATAACTTCATTTGCAGTTAAGTAGCACTGCATTATCTCTTCCAGCTAATTAACTCAATTTTAGTAGTACATGTCTTTTTTTTTTTTTTTCTAAAAGGGTTCTAATGCAATATTTGATATTAAGATGCCATTTATATTATCTTTTAAACTGACTTTTTTGGACTGCTTCTTGACAGAAGTGGGTAAAAGTGATTTTTTTCACAGTGTTGTTATATAAAAATGCTGAATTCTTTTACAATTTAATAAATCAGGCAGAAGTTTCATTAGCTGATAGCCAGTAGTCAAACTAGGCCACTTTATTTATCAGAGGGATGGTCATAATAGTTCTGAATAAACAGTGGTTGAATGTACTGGAATAACAGTTATAATTGAATCCTACAAATTTTGTTGTTGTTGTTTATCCATCCAAAATAAAACAAACAAACAAAAACTAACATGAATTTGAGATTCTTCCATATTTATGCTGGATATAGAGATACATTTAGTCTCTTCTGAACTATGTTTCTTTTGGGGAAGGAAGGTAGCTACAGCCTTTTACGCTACAACTCCTTGTTAAAATGAGATAGCTGAACAAATGGTAACCATAAGCTCTACAATTACACTGATGGAAAAAGCTTTAACTATGAGCGAGGCTGTACCAGTGCAAGTACAACGTCCCAAGGAGAGCAAAAAACAAGCAGATGAAAGATGTACAAAGGTTAAAAAAAAGGACATTCTTCAGCAATAAGAAGCAGTTGGCTTCAACATGGTAAATATGAAAATAACAGCCCTTCTGCCAAGCAGTACCTCAAACTGTACTGTTGCAATAAACCAGGATTACCCAAAGAGACAGGATTTTTCCCCTCTTTCTTCAGGGGCAAGAAAGCTTTCTTCTGCTGGGCTAAGATTAAGGAAGGAGGTGGAGATGCCTCTGGACAGGTGAGCACAGGGCAGTTGTCCTTACTCACTTAAAGCTCCTCAATGACCGACTGGCTTGCAGGATCTCCCATAGAAGAGGAATGAAGAGGAGGCAAGCTTGACTCCATTCCCTCTTGCTTTTAGTGATGCAGCAGAATAAAATGTCTACTGCGATGTTGCTATATGCTAGGTAATTAGAATCATATTGTAGTGTAGCTCCATACCAGCTCCCTATAAAACATGATTTGTCTGCTGTCACAAATTTGTATCAGGAAAACAGCAGCATATACATTTGTTACAATATTTTATTTTGTACACTGGATTTATTTATTACAGTGATTTCGACCTGAAAAATGTAACCAAAACAAATGTATTATAAAAGCCACCCTATATGCAAGGGGCATAAAAAAATACCAAAGATTCCTGTGTTTCAGGAGGAAAATTACTTACTTTTGAGATAGAGTTGGTTGCCATTAACTTTCTAGTTTTACTTTTAAGAGATGTAACTAAAAGTCATTTATATGATATTCCCATTATTATAGATACATTGTGAAACAAACATCAAGAAAATACTGTAAATATAGTAATAATGTGGCAGTGTAATGTGATTTGCAAAGACCACTGAAATATTGCTTATGGTAAGCACTCCAATAAGGAAAAAAAATGCTTTTCAGTAGATTCAATGGATATATAAATAAATCAAACTCACAGTCAAAATAAGTATTAATTTTTGAGAGTGTATATTCTCAGAAAAAGTTCCATGATTTAATATGATTGGAAAACACATTGCATATTGTGGGTGCTCTTGTAATAAATATGAAAAAATAGAGTATAGCTGAATTCTTTCATATATATTCAGCCCCTAAAGTTCTACTGACTCAAGAGGAAGAAAAAAAAATCCAATAGTAGTACAAGAAACTATGAATCACATGCCAAGATTTTTAAATGTGTTATACAATTACCAGTTAAGAAATAATTTGAACTAGCAGCCCTATTTAGCACAACATAATTTTGAGTAAAATATTCCCGCTACAGAAACAATCAAAAAGTGAGTAGGAAGTGTTGACAAGGTCAACATATTCTTCTTTCTACCCATCACCAACTTTTTAATGTCAGAGGAGGCTTTTTATATGGGCATAGTTATAAAAACACAGTTCTGTCATGGTATTTCAATACATGGGTGACAGAGTTATACCAGATCTTGTTCTTTGGGCAAAAAGTTTCTGACAAAGGTAGTAAGTATACTGTTAAAAAATGGAGGGGGAGAAGACTCAAAAGTAAGTGATAAGAAATAGAACTAGTTTTTGCTTTACCTCAAAAAGAATATTCATAACTGAGCTGCTTCTTCTGAAATAAAAATACTTGTAGACAAAGATTTTCTTTCACAAAAGATTAACAGAGTACTGAATTGTTTAGACTCCTAACTGTACTCCTAAAGATTTTCTGACTTTAAAAATGCCCTAATAAAGTTTTGAAATCATAAAGCATTTGTCCATCTTTTATTTTTTTAAATTTGAAAAATCCTGCAGGGGTCCATATGCTTCACTTCATATTTTTATGAAAAGAACTAACTTTTGTATTTGAGTGAAACTCTCGCTAGAATATTTGCAGTGCACATATGGAGTTGCTTTCTCTCTCCAGACCTGGAATGTTGCCAGAGCACAGACTGGGAACTGTTCCTCTACAGACAACTAATGTTCATTACATGAGCATTGGGTTATCCCTGCTCCTGCTCTTAATATATTTGGACACATCTCTGTTCATCTGTGATTACTGATAGTAGCTTCACTCTCAATAATGACACCTGTTCAGCTCACAAAAGAACATGGAGCAGTGACAAAAGATAATTTTAAAAGACAAAGCAAAATACTACCATGTCACTGTGTTTCATGGTTCACTGTGTTTTCAAGAAAAAGTAATTTCCATAAATGCTCATAATCAGCACAGGATTCAGGGAGAAATAAAATAGTTAAAATACAGAATTATGTATTTTATTAACAAGTATGGCAGGGATAAGTGAATGACATGAAAAACTTCTGCTGTTTCGTTTTTTTGGTTATTCTGATATCTGCAAACTTAGAGCTGGAAAAGTTGCTTTTGCTTTTTGCATATCTATGACTGTACAACAAGTCTTTATTTAAAATATATTCATATATCAATGAGTCAGTGGCATGCCTCATTCACTAATACATTTTCTACATCTATTAAAGAAGAGTAGGCAGAGTGCATTTTTGAAAAAAAAGCAAGATAAAGAAAAGTGTTCAGCTAAGAAGCCTGATCATGTTAAGGTCCACAGAAGAAAGATGGTCTTTAAATATTTTCAGATCATTAGCTGTAGTTCCTTCCTCCTTAACTTGTAATATATCAATTCTTCTTCCACCCTATCCAAAACACATTCTGGCTATTAAAAAAAAAAAATGCACTGGACACCCTAAAAAACATTTTTCCTTTTTTGCAAACAACTTTCCTCCTAATTTCTCTTTGTCTATGAGGTTGGTCATATAACTTTGTTACCTGTGGCATCCTCCTTGAAAATATTTCAGTTTCTTATCACCAACTTCTCAGTCCTATTCTAATCTACCTTGCTTATCCTTACTTATAATACTTTATGCATTCTCTACCGCTTTCCTGATGCCAAGATACCAAGCCTTCTTTCATGTATTTCTCTAAGTCAGATACAACTTCCGCCAGCTTAACTGCAAGATTCTTCTCAGTCGCCATTTAAGTCCTTCTTAAATATCCATTTCTATCATGCTACATAATATGAATCAAGTTGACTCATATGTAAATTTATATTGTTAATTTTCATTATCTTTCTTCTACCACAATCAGTCCCTTCATCACTGTTCTGTAGGATACTTTACCATAGAGAAGGAGCACTGAATAATTCTACCAGTGAACAGGTGGAATTATTAACAATAATTGTGCAAGTTTACAAGGCCTTGAAAACTGCAGGTTTACTTGATTGAATACTTCTGTTCATCCATTTGTTTTTTATTAAACACATATATTTTTCCATACATCAAATGAATATTTAGGAACTTTATTAATAGCTATTGCTGACAACAATATGCTTACCACATCTTTGTATGTCCATTTCTTTCCATCCATAATTTGACATACTAATCCTTGTTGTCCCATAGTCAAAGTAGGAAGAAAAGTAATAATGACAGGAAGAAAGGAAATGAGCGTATGCCAGGTTGGAGGATGGTAGCTGACACTTGCAGGAAAAATTGAATTCTTTCATGGGGAGAAGAGTGAGAATCTTGAAAGAAGAGAAATGAATTTGATCCGTTTCAGTAGACATTAAGACATGAGTGCATCTGTACCAAGAGTCTTACTTTTCAAATGCAATGCTTTCTCTTTTAAAATCATTATACTTAAAACCAGGCTTTTAATACCTTTCTTAGTTAGATTAAAGAAATCTTACTTCTCAGTATTTCCCTCCAGTGAGTGTGTTTGTACTGAATTCATTTGTCAATCTACTCCTTGAAAAGGAAAGCAGATTGAATTTTAGTCATCTAACATGTAAGATGTTTTCTGAAGTCATTGAATTATTTTCCAGCTCTTTCTTGAAACCTTCCCAGTTTCTCAATATTTTTTAAAAGTGTGGATGTCATCCCACCAAAGCCTTGTATGGAAATAAAACCATCTGCCTCTTTTCCTACCACCTCTCTCCTTAGGCATTCTTAGGCATTTTAATATCATACTGCTTTGGCACTATGAAGTTGCTGTAGGTGTAGAGTTTGAGTTGGTTGTCCATATAAGAAATAGGTCATTTTTAACATCACTGTTTTTCAGTGACGTTTTCCACTGTTTTCCAAATTCAGTCCTCCATTCCATAGATCTAGCAGGTATCATTTCTCATAGCACAACTTTGGGTTTAGCTGTATGTTAATAGTAACTCTCATTATTAGCTACCACTTTTTTCAAGCTTTGCATCATCCACAACTTTTATTACTAGTGACCTTACTTCTAAGTCATAGATATGGTAATTGGCCATTTTTCTATATTTAGAATTTCCCATCAGATACACTGATAATCAGTTATTAGAGCTATTTAGATCCATCATTTAAGTCCATTTTAATATATTTAATATAATTATATTAAATAATATATTTAACATATTATTAATATATTATACTTAAATAATATATTTAATATATTATCAAGCCAGATATTGCATAGAAATCAAAATATTAAACCTACACACTTTCATTTCAAATTTAAATTTTATGAGTTTATTTGACAAGGGTTGTTTTTTTCTTAAAACAATTTTGATTAGAATGTTTATAATTAGATCTTAAAATTCCTATTAAGATTTTCCTTATGTTACATGAGATTTGTGCCAGACCAGCTACCCAAGTCAATCTGGTTGCCAGTTTTGAATATTGACACAAAAGAAATACTTTTCTGCATTTATGGATTTTTTTGTTCAGTACTTGAGAGTTTGAAAAAATATACATCAATTAACCTGAGATGTTTGCCAACTCTTCTACTACTCTTTGATGCAATTATTCTGCCACACTGATTTAAAAGCTTTATCTTTAGTAGATGTTGTTTAACAAACTCTGCAGTTATTGATGGAGTGGAAGGCAATTCATCATCCTCATGCATTATGAGCCATCATATTGCTTCTTTCCAAACACAGAAGAAATATTTATTTAACACTGCTTTTTTCCTTCTACATCATTACATTACGACAATCTCAGCCTACTAAAAGCATCTGAATGCTGCAGCAAAGCTTTAGGTATAATCCTGAGAATTAGAAATATGTGAGTCTTTAGTTGCAAATTAATTGAAAAAAATCAGTTAAAAAAGAGATTATAAAGACCTATATGAGTATGATATGGAAAGATACACAAAGAAATTGTTCCTGCCCAACTAATTAGTGGCCTTTAAGAGAAGGAAATATAGAATAAAGAAAGAGGAACTGTTTAGCATGAGTTATTTGACTTTCCAGAAAACATCTAACATAACTCCTTACCAAAAGCTATTAAGAAAACTAATGGTTACAGGTGAGAGGAAGTATGTATGTATCAGATAAGAAAAAGAAAATGAAGGTCGGCAACTGTCTTTAATTTTCAATGAGGAAGAAATTCATAATGGTGTTTCCAACGATCTCCAGTAGAAATATTATTTAATAAATAAGTTCATATAGGAGAAAGGCAACCTTATTTCTCATAGTCTGTGTGAGAGAAGATCATGTAAAACAAATCTAGACAAGTGAATGGCAAAATAGGGCAGATAAAATTAATTTTAGACAAATGTTTCTGCCACTTTAATTCTGAAGTTCTAAATAAGCTGCAACCCTTCAAATAGAGTAATTGACTTTATTCTGCACTAGGAATATGAATATTTTCTAATGTGAAGTTGCATTCGAAGCAACATATAAATGACTAGTTCTTTATTTGACATTAAAGAGTAAAGCCCAGATAACTGGAAGCAGAATTCAACTAACTTAGGCAGAACTAAACAATTTTGTGCTACTTTAGAAATTGTCTCAAATTGTTAAAATTTAATAAAAGATTGTATGAAATAAATAGTATTTTAAATAGTACACCGAGATCGTATTGACTGTATTTATCAGCCTTGCTCATTACATCTTTGAAATATACATATAACAGAAGTGGAAAAGGAGTGAATACGATAAACGGAATGATGAACATGAAAAATGCTTTTATGAGCAGAAATGTAAAAGCTTAGAATTTTTTAATTTTGAGGAAAGTAGCATGGAAAAAAATGTTCAAATAATGTTTAGCTTAATGAATTTAATTAGGATTTTTTTGCCATATTAATATTTTAAAAAGTAGTACCCACTTCTTTACATGGCAATATTTTCTTGTAGATATAGAAGAGTGAAACTCATTGCAACAGTGTATAATCAGCCAACATATAACTTAAAAGGCAAATAACTGAAAGATAATTTTCTGAAAGATAATTTCATAGCAATTAAACAGAGGCAGATTAAGCTTTGTGATTAATAAGAATGCTATCACACTTATTTTATCTAGAAGAAAAGATATAAGGTATGAAAATCTTGATGTTGTGGGGCTCTAACTTAAAGTACTATCAGAGAACTTATTCTTTATATTTACTGTCTGGCTTTTCATTAAGTTTTTGATAGTCTTATAAACATACCCTTCAATATCCTGTCAAGAATATTGGAAATACTTATGAATTTCCTAATGAGTCATATATTTTATGATTTATCTGTAAGAAAGATAATTAAATTTTTTGTTAATTGTGTATAATGAGACTCAATCCCACCTGTAAACTACAATTCTCATTAAATCAAAGAGATTGTTAGCATGGAGAAGATTTCATTGTATAGTATGAGAGACTGATCTCTTAAATTATTAGGGCAATTATGTTTTTTGGTTATTTGATTTTAAGTGATT
>NW_010577423.1:151463-210870 GCF_000705375.1 Tinamus guttatus | reverse complement strand
TAAATTAATGAGGTGATAGAAAAAGAATCTTACAAATTAGAACTCTACTGAGTAATATTACAAAATATTTCCTTCTGCACGTTTACTAACAGTTTTCAGAAAAGGAAAATACTTATTTTTTTTCCACACATAGAAAGCTGATCACTGCACTGCTTTTTCACCTCTTGCACAACATCAAGGGTTTTTGGAGTGAAAATATCACTTGTGTTCCCTTCACCGTTAAAAAATGCCTCTATCCCACCTTTTACTATTCCAGTGCTACTGAAATATTCACGTCACTTGTGGAGGAGTAATTACTCTGAATCCGTTTTCACTCCTCTGTTTAAAGCTCTCCCAGATTTAAGCTCTCCCAATGCAGACAAGATTCCTGAGGCTGCCATCCCTGGGGGCAGATTAATTTAAAATGATGACACTGTCCTGATGATAGACACCTCAGAGGTGATAAACTTGGCTTTCATTTCTCTTACAGAAATAACTGTAAAACTGAAAATGAGCGTTATCATTTTATGTCCTGTAAACAGTCACAACAGAGAATTTTTATTGTTCATTGGACTTTGCAAATAAGCAAAGGTTGTTTAGAGGGCCTGAGCTCAAGAGTGGGTGCTTGTCTATTTTTGTTAGGTGGGTTCATTTTTAGTTGCCTTAACAAAGCAGCTCCATCAGTGTGTAGCACAGACATCCTAAAGCTCAGCCAGCACCTTTCTCTAACAGCAGATATACTCTCAGGCCACAGTGAGCGAAGACACCTGAACAGTAGGGTTGGGCAATGCTATAATGCAGAACTAATCTTATACCTCTTTTATAAGCAACAATTATCTCCTTCGTTTTGTGCCTTGGTAAAATGAAAAAAAACATGTATTTACAATATAGACGCTGTAATACATCTAAAATCTCTAAAATGTATTGTGATATTTCTGTGGACCTGAAAAATATTATTGATATGTTATCCTCTTATCTGCAAAGATTAGAAAATACTGCAGCCAATCAAATAGAAATTACAGAAACAGATAGAGAAAAGTAACAAAGCAAGCATCAGTTAGAATAGAAAGTTAACACAACATCAACTGAAGAGATAAGAAATGTTGAAAATGAAATAGCTTTTTTTAAAAAAAAATCTTTAAGGCAAATATTTGAAAATAAATTACCTGAAAGACATTCTTAATGAGGGAGAGAAAGCTATTTAGCAACAATGTTAATAGCTCCCCAGGACTATCTGTATCTGCTTCCCATCATGCTGACCAGCCTGTCTCCTTTTTTCCTCCTTACTCTTGTCCTGTTCTTTGTTCATTTCTTGGTTTGCCTTGTTTTGTCTGTTCTTAGTGGTTTTGGTTTAGGGTGTTTGTTTGTTTTAGGCTTCGGGGCCCTACGGGAAAATTGTGTTTGTGTCAAGTTTGCCTACTTTTTGTAGTTGCTGCTATTCATGGATTTGAGTTCCTGAGGCGGGCTTCCTTGCACTATGCTAATAGCATACAGATAAAAACATCTATTGGACTGATCACAGCAAAAAGTGAATTGTACAAGTGTTCATGACAGAATGAAATGAATAATAAATACATGACTGAAAAAAAAGCTTATTTAAATATATACATGTATATATAATATGTATACGTGATATATATATATATATATATGAGAGTGTGTATGTGTCAGAAAAAGGTCATGTTATATGACAGTCTTCTACTTCTCTTATAGCTTGTATAAAACTTAACTTCTACTGAGTTGTATGTGCTCAAAAAGAACCAGGCCTGGAATACTGGCAAATCTGCATATACTATTTTGCAGATTTCTTATTACCAAAGCCATACTCACAAGCTAAAAAAAAGACTTACACAGTACAAATTGTCATGAAACAGAGGAATTTGTAGAAGAATACAGATTTTAAATGATGAAGTAGGTATAATTTTCCATGACTAACTCTTTCCTGAGGTGGGGGACATGACATAAGTCTCTGAGTATCTTGAGAGTGTAAATAAAAGGCAGGAGAAGAATCACTTAGGGTGATAAACAGGGATTTAAACAGCAGTAATGGGATTAAAGTAAGAATGGAAAAGTTCAAACTGCATATTGGAGAATTCTTTCTGCAGGTGCGTTAACAAATAAATCAACACAAAGTGCTAAACAGCACTTTTACCTTTGGAGACTTCAAACACAAAAATGTAGATTTCACTTCTGAAAAAAAAAAATCCTTTTGTAAGGAAAGTTTTGGATCAATTAATTTAAAGTTAAAAAAAATACACATTTTCAACATCATTGCCATGTGCCATTGCACAACCCAAACCACTGAAGGTTTCTGTATCCTGCATCAGCTTGGTCAGGTATACTATTGCGGCTGTGGTGGACCTCTGCAAACGGGTCACCTCAGCCAGATTGCACACACGCTAAGCTTTCTAATCTGAGCTTCTTCTACTTTGCTGGCAGATGTGCATGTACCATAACTCTCTAAAAAGATTCTGTCTAGACAGTCAAAATACTTTTGTATATTTTTAATGAGTTTTCTTAACTTCAGTCATTTGATCGTGTTTGATTAAGCTGTCAAATGAGGAAGGTCTGAGGAACTGGTAACTTCTTAAAGAAAGGAAGAAAAACCAACAAACGAGAAATGAGTGGGATAAGGACATAACATTTTAGCCTGCTACAGATGCCACAAGAGCAGCACGTTCAGCTCCAACTTCAGTCTTTGAATAGATTCAATTAGAGTAGTTTTATAGACAGGCCTCTCAGTAGCCCAGTTAAGGCACAAGGAAAGCATTGATAGCTATAATATCCATATCTCAAGGAAAAAATTAAAAAAAAAAGAAAATCCCTAATGTAGATAGGAGAGAAGAAAGCATTCCTGATCATTGTTGTTCTTTTACCTGATTCTGCATAGAGAAGATAATTTTGTCTTCAATTATTGTCTCTTCCATCAGTCTATTATGCTTTATTTTTCTTTAGAATTAGCACAAGCCTTATAGTTCCTCTCCATAGCTCAATCTACATCTAATATTAGCATGTTAGCTGCAGCTGTTAATATGTGTAGGCTGGTATTTATTAAAACAGTCACATGAGTTTTGCCATGTACTAGTAGAGTATATTCATTTTCTTTTGTGGGAATTGTTATGACATCACAGTATGAATATGCTCACTGTGTTCTGCTTTTTTAAAATTATTATCTCACTTTTTTATTATTATTATTATTCTCAGATAATAAAGAAACTCTCAGAGGGCATGAGATCCTACAAATTATTGTGCTTTAGCAATCCGTTTCAGAATTGAATTGAATCTTGGACTATATTCTAAAATTTGATACAGACTCAAATTTATGCATTGAAAAAAAAAAAAAAAAGCATACTTCAGGACATAGAACTAACACCCTGAAACCTTTTCCCGGAACACTGCACTCTAATTCTGAAGCTCAGTGAAATAGGGATTCCACAAAAAATGTGAGCTGCAGCTTAAAACAAAACGAAGTGATAAAGATTTTTATTCTAGTTGCACCTCTACAGTCAAAGTGGATTTTTTTTTTCTGAACAGATACAATTTATTCTGTACAAGTGCAAATTATTTTCATATGATATAGCTGCATCCACGCTAGAAAGCTTACACAATTTTACCTCTGCTTAACTGATAAATACAGTATAACTTGCATACAAATAAGTCCTTATGATAGAGACAAGAATGCATACAGAAAATATAATACCATATGCTTTCTCATTAGAATTCTGAATGTCCTCCCTCATATGTTAAAGAGTTCAAATAACAGAATATTATCTATCATAACTTCCCTTGAGGAACCAAATGGAAAAGCAAGAATTGCTTAAACCTGTCCTTTGTGATTTCTTTGAGGGAAAAGAACCGTTATTCAGGTCAAGTGAGCTCCACAGATATGATATCTCAATCTCTCCAGAAACAGGACAAACGTGGGAAGAGTTCACTTGTATCAAATTAAAGGCCGTAATTAGAAAAAAATAGCTAAATATTGAGAAAGCAATAAAAAAGCGAATTATTGTGAATGCAAGAAAAGTAATACAAGAAAATGAAGACAATACACTAAAAGAAAATGAAGACAATACATTAAAATCTTTCTCCCAAGAAAAAAGGAGAAAGGTCTAGTTTATAGAGGAAAGAAAGAAAGAAAAAAAAAAGCCAAAAAGTCCCAAATCTCTCCTCATATTAGAGATTCTCTAGCCCCTCAGTCTTTCTATCTTCAGCCCTTAGCTGGACTGTTGGAGCAGATCCATATTTCTTATGCAGTGAAGGGCACAGAACAAGACACAGCATGCCATATGAGATCTCAGTAGTGTAAGTAGAAGTTGCTAGTCCTGCCTACCACTTCCTTATTTCATATAGTCACTATAAGACTTTTCAAGGCTCCTCTCACAGTCTTTCTTGCCTAAATTGAAGAGCAGCAGGAGATAGTAGTCTGAGGGCAAGACAAGTCCCTGCATCCTCTCCACAAGATCCTGAATGCAAGTCCCAGAACGCCACAAGCTTTCCTAGACAGCAGGTCAGGTGAGCAGGCGGAGATCTCAGCCCCCCATAGTGGGAGTCTCCCACTACTTACTTGCTCCAATGTGGATGAGGCTCAGTTGGCCTAGATGAACGTTTAACAGTGTTCCTGTTCTGAATTTGCAAATCTTCTGGTGGAGCAGAAGACCTAAATTCATTGTTGAATAATTGCAAAGGAAATTGATTACCTAGGTAAAATTCCTTTTCTATTAATGCAAAACTATAGTTAATTTGTATCTAGATTAAAAACAAGCAAGCCAAAGAAGGTAACCCTTTCAGCCTGAGTTTTCTAGTCTCCTGTAAAATTGTGTAAATGCAGTCTGACAAGTCTTGGACAAAATAAAAATAAAAGGTAGGGATGGAGGGATAGTGTAGGAAAAAAGTACATCACTCAGTCAATAGAGAAGCGATCAACCCATCAGTAACATCAGTCAATAATAATGGAACAAATTTAATTTCATTCTGAGAGGAGATCCTACATGTAGTTATAAAATCTGATAAAGATAAGTGCTTTCTCTGACTTTGTTCTCTTTTAGAGAAATCTTAAGCAGGTTTGATAAGATTTTTTTACCCTTGCATGTGATTGTTCAGGAAGATAATAATTCTTGCTCCACTGTTATCCCTGTTCCTTTTTTTTTATTGAAGAAATAAACAAGAACAAGTAAACAAGAACCAATGGACTTGTTTCTGCCAGCATTTCCTTTGAGATAAGTACTAGAACTTTTATTAAGAAACAATCATAAAATCTGTAATGCAGTGATGATATAATCTGTAAAAAAAGAACAACTGGATGAGATAGAAGTCAAGATAAGTTAAACTTCGCTTCACCAGAAAAGCCCTGCTTCCTGCTTCTGTGCTGTCATTCTGCGATCTCATATTTCCTCAGAAGAACATAATATATCTCTGTCTCAGTCATGTTAGCCACAAGCTGTTGGAAAGCAAATCCATTTTTTTTGCGTGTGTAATATTTGCATAAGTATCTTTTGCCTAACTGATCTCATCCCTACATTTTTCTCTGCATTTTGTCAATCCATTTGTTCCCTTGGCTCTGTAGAAAGCTGGATGGGAAAACTGATCTGGTTAACAAAACAACTTTCTGTTTTTCTTCTGGGGTTCTTATTTGATGGACTTCCTCGTCCAAAAAGAGATAGAGCTGGAGAAGAATGAACTGAGGTAGCTGAGTTCGATGGACATAAGGAAACTGGCATTAAAAACAAACAGGAGACATAAACAGAACTGTCATCTTTTAGAAAGCCAACATCTCTTTCTGCAGCCACATCAAATGAGCTGGTGTGGGCCTTCTTGTTTTACTTTTCTGAATTTTGATTGAATGGAAGTTATTTAGCACACCAGTTGTATTGGTTCTTTCTTTCATGTCATAAAGCTCTGCACTGGTAAGTATTCTTAAACACAGACTAGACAAAAGTAGCATAATCTGTGTTTTCTGGTAAATTATTTTATTCAAGCAACCAAATATAAACAACAGGTGTGGAAAGAAGTAATGCAAGCGATTGAGGAGTTAATTTAACTGGATGAGTAAACATGAATCAGAGCAAAGCGATAGATCGTCTCTCTTTTATGACTTCATGACAAACCAACATATATTTCAGCATCTGAAGATTTTTGCTGCTCATCAGAAGCAGAGCACCAACCTATCTGTTTGTAACCATGTTATGTAACAGCCACATAACTGTGCATATAGTATGTATGTTTGGATAAGTATGAATCAAAGGCTTCCGGACAGTCCAAAGGCTAGTTTGAATCAACATATTCACATTAAAAAGCATAAACCAGAGAACTGATATCTGTATTGTCATTTTGGGACATAGCTAACCGAGCTTGTACAACTCTTTCCTTAAAAATTATATTCTTATTCTGCTCTGAGAAAAAAAAAAAAAGCTAAATCTTACTACCTAATGATTTGAATGTACAGTACACTTTATTTATGTCATGTAGCAAAATTAGTTGAAACTAAGAATGATAATAATAATAATGATAACAATAACAGAATTTTGACCAAAAAGGTCAAAAAATGTAGCCAACCAGAAAAATGTACCAGCTATAGAAACAATTATTCTAGGTTGGAAGCTTTGGATGGAATATCTACTTTATTGATATATAAAACCATATGATCACTGCTGTATCAAAAATAAAATAGAGGCAGTTGAATGTTGTGATATATTACAGTAAACTTTGAAGATGCTGATATGGATATATAATATAAATCTTCTATTAAACATATCTCTCATAGCATAGGCAATAGCATTGTGAATTTCATCACACTTGGCAAATTAAAGCAAAATACTAATGAGGCTTTTGAATCATTGTACTGTGCCCCAATGTGCAGTAATGATCTTAATAAATTTAAGTATATCTATGACAACACAAACATTAATTTAGAAGCATTAAAATTCTTCCAAAGCCATTCACCTCCAAAAACCATTTAGGGTAAAAATTGCTTGGTTTTAAAGTGATTTTGCCCTGTGGATGTTAATAACATACCTGAAATTCTCCTTAAGCATTTAGTTATTTTGTAGGTAAGTTTGGTAATATGCATGCTTTCTTTAATTGGAATGAAAATCCATAATGAAAATACCAAGCTACATTTTACTGAACACACTTTAACCACTTCACCTCCCCAAATCTTTTATCTAGCTTTTAATGCTTCTATAGTTGGTCAAAACTATAGAATATTATTGCTGTCAGAGCACTATAACATTACTATAATCATTAGAAAAATAAATTTTAAAGCTGTAGTTTAAAAAATAATTTTTAATAATTTTTAGTTCCTTTTCAATACTGTTTACTTCAAAATGAAGCTTAGTTTTATTATTTCTTCCCTAAAGTTTGTTTGTTTATTTCTTTATTTATTAACCTTTCATAAGAGTAATTAAAGGGAAGCTTTATTAATTTTAAGAATATCTATAAAAGGTATAATTCTTCTTTCCCAGTTCATTTCCATTCAAACTCCTCCACAGAGCAACAGGCTGCAATTTCTGGATCTGTGTCGTAATTCTACCATAATTCTTGCAGAGAAGTATCATAAGCCAACTCCATCCTTCCCATGCTAGTCAACTGTTCCTTCAATACAGCAACAGAATTCAGTATGAATTGGATGAAGAGAAATGCAGTTCAGGAGACAGACAGTTACAAAAGAGATATGGGATTGATTGGCATTAAAGCATCTGTGGAAGAGTTATAGAAGAATTACAGCACAGCCTCTGAAATTGCAGCCTCCACACCTCATGAGAAAGAAGGGGACCTACAAGAGAAACCGTTAATAAAAAAATCTGCCTTCCAACTAAACCTGCATCAAAAATCTTTTTTTTTCTTTTATCTGCAACTTCATTTCACGAGCATCTTTTATTAACTATGTGAAACTTGATTGTGACTTCAATTCAACAATGGTTACAATTCTAGAACAGTTTTAATTCAAAGTCAGGGGCTGCTTTTTAAAAAACAGGTAGCTTTCCCAATTCATTCTTCAAATCCCTCCTTATTGATACAGCTGGAAAAATAATATGATTTACACTTATTTGAATGTGAAGTGACATAGTGACATATCTACATACATATTTACACACATTTGAATATGAAGTGACATAGTGACATATCTACACAATCATATAGATTTTTACCATTGAAAAAATAAACCGAACTTATTGAAAGTTCTCTTGCAATGGTATTACATATATTCTTGTTCTGATTGATATTGAAAAAATTCAATATGTGTTCTATGTCACTGCATATTCAAATTTTCTGATTATATTTTGCTTTAATCAAAAGAACATCTTTTCTTTAATCAAAGGAATAGTTTGCATTTAACGATATACTAAGTCTTTCTTGCTCCAGATTTTACAAATAAAGATCATTATGAAGTTAAATGTAATGAATATAGACTTTATTCTTTAGTTCCTCTCTGTGTACAATTTTTTAAGAAGTGCTGATACAAGAATCTTAGTAAGATGATATAGTTATTGTGATATAGTTAGTGTGTCTTGTTAGCTCTGTTGTCAAAAGTTCTCACAAGTTCTGTCTCCAGACAAAACTATTCCTAGGTGATAAGAAAATAAAACACCATTGGCACTAGGTGGTGAAGTTCAAAATTTGAATGTATGTGCTTTTGGAAATTCTCTTTCCTATTCTTTTGTTTTGTTTTTTTTTTTTTTTCATATATATTTGTTGCCTTTGTCTTGCTTTATCTGCTATTCACCATCAAAACTTTCTTCTCATAATTCTATGTTACATGTTATGACTCAGAACAGTAACAGTATTTGCACACATGTGGCATTTAAGCAATGAGTTACCAGGCCCTGAGAGAAATATATAGACTTAGGAAGTCTTTATAGACTTAGGAGGACATAATGGTATGATTTTTTCAGAGTCATTTCTGCATTTGTAAGTTCTTAGAAACATTTTTTAATTAAAAAATTAAATTAAATTGTTTATTTTGAAAATTAAAAAAGAAAAAAAAGTGGAAACTTTGATTGTACTAAGAAAGTTGATTCATATATCCCATAGTGCTTAGAGGGTTGCAAGGAGAGAACCACAGAATCACAGAATGGTTGAGGTTGGAAGGGACCTCTAGAGATCCCCCTGCTCCAGCAGGGACACCTACAGCACATGGCACAGGGTGGCATCCAGGTGGGTTTGGAAGATCTCCAGAGAAGAAGACTCCACAACCTCTGTTTAGGTCTATTTTTGTTTTTTATTGTTTCTCTAATTATCTTTAATGTTAAATCTTAAAAAAGTAACTTTAAACTAATATTTCATTTTGAATTATCTTACAATAAATCTAGTTAACAAGTCTCACAGTTTTCCAGACAAAATAACTATAGAAACTGCTTTTCTGAAGTCCGAGAGTATGGAAAAGGAGAAGAATAAAATCTTTCATGAGATCATACTTTATTGATCTAATCAGCTTAAAACTGTATGGATTTTTATGTGGTTACATTTCTATTTTATTTAACTGAAACAAATGTCTAAAAATGTATGAATTATTAATGCTTAATTTTAACTTTTTTTTTTCCTCCTAGTGATCTCAATGAAACAAATCATCCACTTCAGACACACATATTACATAAATCAAGAGAAAAAAATAATTTATATGAATAATGTGACTCAAATATTTCTTTACAATACTTAAAATCAGTTCTGTGCTGCTCTTGGTACTCAAGCAAAGAGAAGTGAACCATGAAGAGAATGGTTAAAGTAATCTCCTGGCTTGCAGAGCAAACTGTTTGTTAGAGATCAGAAGATTACCTTTTCCTCACTCTAGGGCCCCCAGAGAGCAGGAATCAGGAAGATCACAAGAGAGCTCCTATCTGCAACAGGAGAAGGAAGGCGATGAAGTGACCTGCTGAAGACCAAAAATATCCTTGTGAATAGAAGCTATTTCCATTGGTTTTTTCCATCCAGTCAAAATGAAAATATTTAGAGTTTCAGGGGGTGGATTTATATCTTTTATCTGCCTCCTCAGTCTCCAGGAACAAGAGAGCTGCATTCTGACCTTAACACAGAGCAGGCAAGATATTAGCTGGGTTTTCAAACTATCATACAGGTCTACTGGAGAAAATGATACCAAGTTGGGAAGAAGATGGAAACTACTTGTTTAGGAAAACTCTCTGGTGTAAGGATAGATAGTCATACGTTATACAGTCACATCTTTGCTACGTTAGTAAGCCACATCAAGATCTTCAGACTTAATATATAAGTGTTCTGTAGTAATCTTCGTGTAATGGCTGACTGTAATCTTTCCTCTCTTGGTCTCTCTCCCTTGGATAGTTTTCACCAGATATAGAGGCTCTGTAAGCAAGATTAAAAAGACAAATTAAAAATACAGTAAAGTTGTTTATTGGCTAATACGTACATAACAAATGTCTTGAAATAAAACACTACTAGACCAGTTAAATCCTCACCATGCTTGAGGAGACAATCAATGAATGTCTGTGACTGTGTATTCATTTGGCAGGTGGGGAAGGATCAACCTCCTCCTAGGAATACATTAATTGCTACTGTCCTGTTCTTTGAGGGGATTTTTGAGGGTTCAGACTTTCCAGGTCTGTATTTTTAACTGATAATGACTACTGTCTCAGTAATTATACTCCTGTCTATCTTTTAAGAAATCTTTCTTTTTTTTTTAACATGCACAGCTTTAATTCATCTTATACCATACCAACATTTTATTCAGTAAAACCAAGCCAATCACAGAATCAGAGATCACAGAATCACAGAATGGTTGAGGTCAGAAGGGACCTCTGGAGATCATCTAGTCCAACATCCCCTGCTCCAGCAGGGACACCTAGAGCACAGGGCACAGGGTGGCATCCAGGCAGGCTTTGAAGATCTCCAGAGAAGGAGACTCCACAACCTCTCTGGGCAGCCTGTTCCAATGCTCTGCCACCCCAACAGTAAAGATCCTACCAAGCCAAGATTCCACTGATATGCTACACCAAAATATATATTGAAGCATAGGAACCAAATCCCTGCACCGAGAAGTTACAGCTCTCAGAGGCTGGGGAAGGGGGATTGGGGAAGAGAAGCTTTACGCTAAAGCAGAAACGCTGACTTGGAAAGATTTGAAAAAAAAAAAACATCACTTCGGGTTGCTACTCCATGCACAGGTATAATAAATGAGTCTCTGATTAAGTAGGTAGGCGTTTGGTTGAATATACTAGCAAAATAAATTTTAAAAGCCCCATTTCATGTCAAAAGGAACATAATCATCTCTGTCTACTCATGTCTTCCTGGGACTTAAGTGGGCTGAGCGTGGAAATGAATAAGCACATCTTTGTAAAACAGGAAAAAACATTAAGTAAAGACTATAGAAAATCCAGTTCAGAGTGAGAATCAGCTTTGTAGGAAAGGACTGGGGCTTCATGGTAAACAAAAAGCTGAACTTGAATCAACAACATGTCAATGTGGCAAAGAAGGACACGGCATACGGGACTGTCTTAGCAAGACTGCAGCCACCAGGTAGATGGCTGTTCAACTGTTCTGCTACTGTTCTTTCCCTCTACTTATCACTTCTGAAACCAATTCTAAAGTACTCTGTATAGTTTTGAGCTCTCCTATAAAAGAACTTTGCCATACTGGAGTGAGTCCAATAAAATCTCACCAAAATGATAAAATCTATGTAACAGAACAGGGTAGATTGGGAGAACTGACATTGTTCAGTCTTAAGAAAATTGAATAAGTCCATCTTGGATCTAGAAACAGAACAATCATATTTGCATAGTCCAGCACCTGTCTACTCTGGTTGAAAATCTATGTAACAGAACAGGGTAGATAGCACCTGTCTACTCTGGTTAAGCATCAAATCATAGTAGCCCAGTCACTGCACTGCATCAACCCATCTATCTATGCAGTCTGTGTGAGTCTTTCCTTTAAGCTGCATTGAATTAAATGGATATATCAACATATTCACAGAAGAACAGATAGTACAGAGCTTGTGAATTCCAGTAACAATTAAGAGAATTACCATTCCTTAAGAAGATCATAAAAAAATAATTAGTCCAAAGCATACTGCAGCCTATGGCAGTATAATAATACTGAAATATAATAATTGTGATTATTAGTGATAATCACACTATCAGTGATAATAAGTGATGTTCTGAGAAAGTATCTAAGATACTTATTAAATGGAGTTAGTAAGAAAACACTTTAACTACATGGAACATACTCTAAGCAAACAACAACAAAAGATCAAAAATGAAGAAAAGGCCCTACAGATCTAAGATGACACAAGAGAAAAAATATATTAAAAAACCAAGATAGAAACAAGATGAATCGGAGGGAGAAACCCAAATACTGTAAGCTTATAAAAAAGGATAAATTGGAAGAAAATTATGCATTATTCTATTTCCCAGTAATAAGTGGAAGTGAAGAAAAAGTTCCCATGAACACAAATATACAAACTCAGCTGAAAATATGAGGTATGATGTTTCACATTATTTTCAAGACAGCCAGCTCATTTGCTATTGCATATGTTACCAATGTTTTGGCCTCCTGCTGTTACTTTTAACGTATTAATCCTATATTCAGCTTCAAAATAGTTTGATTTGTTTTTAAAGCTAGTAGTGAAGGATGTATTTCTTCTTTTCCTCCAAAAGTACAGCTCTCTCAAGAGACATTGGCCTGAAGCCCAGAAGTAATGCTATGGCCCTAAACAAATAAATCATTATTAATCACATTATTTGTATCACTGTAATAGTGTTAATTTCCTTACATCCAGAGAACTCACAGTAGCTGATTTCAGCATTCAGATTTTCCTAGTTTTAACTGTTGAATTCAAACTAAAAGAACTTAAAGAAGAATGTACCAAATATGCACACTCATAAATGCAAAAATAAAGTTCCAAGAACATAGGTTACTATACAATTATACTTCATACTTATGGATAGTTGCATTTAAGAGATAAGTAAAATAACTTGAAAAAACACATTAATAATGATTTTTACAGATGTCGTATACAAGAAAGCTGCTTCTAATCATCACTTCTGTTTGTCATGACATTAACAGTCCTGAATTTCAACTAATGCTGAAAATACCTTCAGACTTTACATCATCTCAGCTCCCTTCCCTTGTTTCTATTTGTGTGCTTGTATATTCTTAAAATATTTATTGAAATTTTTGCCTTCAGAGTATGTATAATGTGTTCCTTTCAAAGTAAAATAAGTGAACTGGACAACATAAGGGTATATGAAATCATTAAAGAGATTATATCCTAAGATAAATCAGAATATTTAAAATAAAGTAATGAATCCATTTCATTATTTCTTGCAATGAGAACAGCAATCTGAACATTGTGAAGTTCAGAATGTAATGCATCATGGACTTCCATATAGAGAGCAGAAAAGCAATTCAAATAAATAGGCAGATCATATAAAAATGATTTGTATCAATATCTATCAGTCTGAACTCTGACAGTACTGCACCCACTGTTTCCCCCAAAGTAGGCAATAATGAAAAAGTGTCTCTTCCATTTATGCATTAATTTCAGGACTGATTGCACCTAACCACATTGAATCTGTCCACATCCTTTTCAAGCATGGCAACTAATGATCACAATTCCTGTCATGTAGATCAGTGCTTCAACATCCGGTTGGAAATTGTCAACTCTGCATACTACAAATCTATGTTCTGTCAATATTACAAATGGATAAGTAGGCAGGTGCCATTTCTGAACTTCTCTCATACTGCTTTAAGCCATGCTGAGACTTTTTCTTTTGTCAAATAAAGCTCAAAAATGTGTTTGCTAGAGCTAAAAAATGTTTGCCTACATTTTTTTTTAATCACAGTATTATATTCATTCATTGCCAATTCTATGCCCTGGGTGGATTAAATTCAAAGTTTTAATCATGATCTACCACAAATATAATGGGGCAGACATTTTTCTTTCTTTGAAAAATACCACCTAGTCCAGCTTTATAATTTTCAGCATGGGAAAAAATAAATCTTATGTTCCAAACTAAAACACTGTACTAGCATTTTAGTTAAACAATTCACATACACAGGAAAGGTCCTATGAATTTGGTCAGACCACATTTAAGAATTATAATACTTCTTTTTCTTACTCCTCTCATTGATGATATCTTCTAAATTCAAAAACATATTGAAGATATTGGAGCGGCAAAGAAAGTGAAAAATATTTAAATATATATATATATGTATATATATGTACACACTAGGAATAATCCTGTGAGGGAAAATTGACATTTGCAGCATGAGCTGTACTTTAATTATTATAGAGTGCTTAAAAACTACAAAGGGTGATCAATAGATTGCATAGTGTTCATCATGTCAAATAAGGGACATTACAGACAATGTAGAAAAGGTCACTGATGATTTAGTTATTAATATGAAAATAATACTTGACATTGGAATGATAGCTTTTCTGAAGAAATACACATTCAAAAACTTATGGGGGAATGAAAGCTGTCAAATTAAACAAGAAGAGCACTTACTTACGAACTTGGAATGGTAAGGGGATAATCATGCTGACATCAAAACATGTGCATAAAATAACATCTGCTGTAAAAAAAAAAGGTATAAAGAGTTTTGTTTGCAATGAATATTTTGACAGATGTGTCATACAGGTTTCACCTCTCCTCCAAATTTCCATTTCATTAACCCAAAAGAAAAATAGAATAGGAACAGTTGTCTGGTAGTATAGTAAATGCATATGCAAACATTTTAAGATACACACATTCACAGAGTTTTACTGATGGTTAGAGAGTATGTGGTCAGGTCTTAGGAAATTTGTTAATTTCCTACTTCTGATTTTAAAATTTATTTTTAGCAATCTTTCTTTGGATCTTCTGTTTCTAAAAGATGTGGAATATTCTTTAGTTGGATGAAAATTGATTATCTAAGCATCATAACTTCAGTGTTAGTAATTGTTATTTTCTGATAATGGATTTTTTTCATGCAGAGAAGAGAGATTTCTAAATATATATTTCTTCTATTTTGAAAAGAACATGTTCTAATTTCTATCCATTTTAATTTGTCATAGGATTTGCAGTAGACTGTGCCAACAGTGTCGCATTGCAAAAACTGCCTTTAATAAACAGAACTCAATACCAATCCTTTAAGATATTTTATGTGGATATATATATGTGTATCTAAAATAAATGCATGTATTTTTATATATACACATTCTCACTGTATGTCCATTTAAAGTCTCATTTCATACTTGGAAATATGTTGAAAAAGACAAATGTTTCATTTTTCTTGTCAAAAGGCAAAAAAAAAGAGAGATTTCTTGACAAATCATGGATTAATTATCTTCTAGCAAAAACACCCTTTATTACTCTACAAAGCCCCTTTGAGGCAGCGTGATTCTGCCCCTTTTTGCCAAGTCCCACAACTTAGTGAAGAGCTATCTCAGAATAAACAAATAATTTTAAAAATAGTACTTTGAGAAATAAAGGAAAATGATTAAAAGACTGCAGTACAATATCAATTTTTACTTTCCCTTGTGGAAAAATAGAATTATTCTTTCTCGAATCCCAGTTTAAGATCTGTAATGCAGTTGAAGATGTCTGGTGGATTTTTGTGACTTAAGGAGTAGCAAATGAGTCTAGGCAGCTCTTTAGGTATTTTTGAACAGACCAGATATTACACAGTATATAAATCAAGTTGATTTTATCACTGTTTAGACTATTATAACAATAAATATGTTGCAAAATAATAAAATGAATAAAAATACAGATTGATTTTTTGATGAATTATTTTTATTTCTCTCAATACTAGTGAAAAAATAAAATAAATTTTTAAAAATGAGACTGAGATTTTGTAAACAGAAATGAGGTAAATCATTCATCATTCCTTCTTTTCTTGAACATATAAAAATCAAAACTTGGAAAATAGTTCACCTTCTTCCTCTGAAAGTAATTAAAGATAACCATAGTAAAATTTATTCTATAACTAATGTGTGATCAAAATGATGAAAGCAAGAAGCTTTTCAACAATAGAAAAAAAAGTTTTTCTATTATTAGAATTATATCAAAAATATATAATACACAGCACTTTTCTTTAAAGTTAAGATCAGTAGCAAACTTTTTCCACTCACTTTAAATCAAAATTCAAAAGCTACATTGAAACCTAGTCATAGCGATCTGGGAAGGCCTCTATAAATTTTGTGCGTGTCTTGTGGTCCTCAGTGTACTAATTTCTATTGTGGGAATGGAGTAGGCAGGCAGCTTATTCACTGTCAAAGAAATCTGTGGCAGGTTCCAGTGTTATGTAAAAAAGAGGGAATAAAATTTATATGTGCACAGCAAGGAGCTGAGCTTCAGAAGAGAAGAACAAAAGCCATCTTAATGTGCAGAAATTCAGGAATCTTTGTTTATTACAGATAAAACAGAGATCTCTACTTACAGAGGCATTGCAGGTGGTGGTAATTTCTTTGCACAGATGTGAGACATCAGCCTAGCAACCAAAGTTTCTGGAAACAGAATCAGAGAATTCAGAACATTAATTTTTAGGTACATCAACATTACTGATAAAAGAATGTTTCTAGTGTAGCACTGAGACCACTGGTTAAGTCCTAATCCACGTTCTTTCAGTTCTAGTCACAGGATGGCTGTTGAAGTACCAAGCACGATGTGAGTTATTTTTTTTATTATTATTTTGGGGAGTACAATTTACAGCTGCTACTGAATTGAAAATGTTCTGTCTAGGTTGCTTTTGGAAATGCAGTAATCTGGTTTAGATTTAACTCTGATCTTTATATACTATACTGTAGTACGGCCATATTTTCAGATACACTCTGAAATGACAGTACAGTGCACATCCATAGCAGAAGTAAGGAAGAGCAGGAGAATTGTAATTAAGGAAAGAATTGAAGAACAATTGAAGAAGAACAGGAAATGTAAATAAGAAATTAAACTGATTAAAGGTACGGAAGAAAGGACAAACCTTCACCACAGACATTCAATTAAACTATTGGTATAGTGGTATAGTTATATTAATGAGTTACTTGAAAAATACGAAACAATTTCTGTTATTACTGTTTCAGAAGTAATGACATGGCCTTGTCCCTGTTTATTTAAGAAAATTATAAAAGTGAAGTTTGTAAGTGTGAAGAAACCTTATGATTTTTCTCTCTTCTACCCTCAAATTCTGAATTGTTTCTGAAATGTGATTTTTGCCAGCTGAACCCGGTAGAGTAGTCTTTATTAAAAATGAAGATGCGTTTCTATCCCAACTTTCATATTATCATTTAATCTGACTGAATACAAGGACAAGCAACAATTACATAATGCATTCAGAATGGAATGAATAGCCTAAACTTTTTGCCACCTCTCCCATGTTATTACATCCGAAACACTGAAAGAACGAAGGGAGAGAGATTTTATTGGGAAAGTTGGAACAACTTGAAATCTTAAACTAACTAATCAAAAAACAGAAAAATTCTTTTTAAAAGAGAAATACAGGAGGAACGTTACATTAAGTTAACTATCCTCCCCTTCTAAATCCTGAATATTCTTCTCTGAAGGTGCAAGACTCTTGGTGTTCTACGTATCCTGTCTCAAGACCGCAACAACAGCTTTTGTATCTTTGCTAATATCTTCTCAGAAAATTCAATCTTTGAATTATAATCTGAAGAAGAAAAAGAAAAGAATCATTGTATGCAACAAACTGTGATGGCAACTATCTACTCCTCTTATAGAAAGCCCATTTACTCAATACTCATTCCTAGGTGAATAAAGCAAAAAAAAAATCTAAGTAATAGAATAAAATAAATATGAGATCCTAGTCTGTAATTTCTGATCCAGTATCTTAAATTTACAATAGCTTGTGCATTCTAGAGTTTTAAATATTACTATGTGATATTTCCATCTTTTCTGATGCTTGATGAAAACATATTTTTGAAATTTCTGCTTATTTTAAACATCAAACATGAATACTGATATTGTCTCTAAATTAACATTACTGAATTGCATGGTTACCTTGTGAAGTGCAAAGACAGTTTGGAGAGAAATATCTCCATCTAAGAGATATCTTTAGCTATATTTGATCTAATCAACAACAAACATCATGAAATTATGTATTATAAAATACATCAGTTATCCTGCATCCCACCTTATTTAAGTGAACCTAAGCCAAAATTACATTGGGTGGCTGTAAAAATACAGAATGGCTATGTTTTCAGAAATTTTATTTTGAAGCAAGGAATGTGCATGCCCCTTTCCACAAAGTAGAAAGTTATACACAAGCTCCTCACATTCAGGTTTCTGCTAAATAGTATATATCATGTGGGTGCTCTGAATGTCTCTTGAGATGACATGAAATTAAGGATAAATTATTCACTGGCATGCATTTTAGAAAATGATCTCACATGATTCACAAGCAATACACCTGATTAAAAAATAATAAAGAGAAATGAAAGAAAGAGGCTTCATACATAGGACTCTCAGTATCTTTGGATTCATTTTTTGAAATTCATATTTTTCTTTTTTGCCCTCAGTCATGAGTGGCCTAAATGCTCCCTGTTTTCTAACAGTACTAAGGACTCAGTGAAGGAAATGTGGACAATGTAGCCTTAATTCCACTTCATATAGAAATTAACATTGCCAATATTTGCATACGTTTGCACCTGCAGATAGTTTACTGGTGAGACTGAAGTGTAGTGTATTTTCCTTGAAAACTTTCATGATTGCAACCCTGGATTTCAAGAGAGAGAAATCTGACCTCTTGAGGGAGCTCCTCGGAGGAATATCCTGGGCCAGAGTCCTAGAAGGAAAGGTGATTCAGGAGAGTTGGCTAATATTTAAACACCACTTTCTCCAAGCTCAGGATCGGTACATTCCTACAAGAAAGAAGTCAAGCAAGGCAGGCAGGAGAGCTGCATGGATGGGCAAGGAGCTGTGGGGTAAAGCTAATGGGAAAAAAGAGTATGTACATAATGTGGAAGAAGGGCCAGGCCACATGGGAAGAATACAGGAACATTGTCAGAGAATGCAGGGATGCAACAAGGAAGGGCAAGGCCCATTTGGAATTAGAGTCAACGAGAGATATCAGGGACAGCAGGAAGGGCTTCTATAAATACATCAGCAGCAAGAGGAAGACTAGGGAAAATGTTAGTCCACTGCTGAATGGGAAGGGTGCCTTGGTGGTGAAGAATGTGGAGAAGGCAGAATTACTTAATGCCTTCTTTGCTTCTCTCTTCTCAGTCTAAGGCTAGTCCCCATGAACTAGAGAGACCCGACACAAGAGAGAAAAACCGGGAGAGAAGAAGAATTTCTCCTGGTCAAGAAGGATTGAGTTATAGATTATTTAGGCAAGTTGGACACATACAAATCTATGGGCTTGGATGGGATGCACCCAAGAGTGCTGAGGGAACTGACAGGGGTTATCGCTCAGCCACTCTCCAGTATCTTTGAGAGGTCATAGAGAGCAGGGGAGGTGCTGGAGGACAGGAAGAAAGTCAACCTCACTCCAGTCTACAAAAAGGGCAAGAGGGAGGAGCCAGGAAGCTACAGGCTGGTCAGCCTCACCTCTGTCTCTGGACCTTTCCAGAAGGAAAGGGCAGCTCATCCTAGAGACCATCTCTAGGCATGTGAAGGCAAAGAAGGTGATCAGGACTAGCCAGCATGGATTCACAAAGGGGAGTCATGTTTGACAAACTTGATAACCTTCTACGATGGGATGACTGGCTGGATGGACAATGCGAAAACTGTGGATGTTGTCTATCTTGACTTCAGCAAGGCTTTTGACACAGTCTCCCAAGCCTCCTCATAGGAAAACTCAGGATGCTGGATGGCAGAGCTCAGATGGTCATGATAAATGGTGCTAAGTCCAGTTGAAGGCCTGTGGCTAGTGGTGTCCCACAGGGGTCAGTACTGGGCCTGGTACTGTTCAACTTGTTCGTCAGTGTCTTGGATGAGGGGACAGAGTGCACCCTGAGCAAGTTTGTGGACGATACCAAAGTGGGTGGGAGTTGCTTGCATTCCAGAGGGCAGTGCTGCCATTCAGAGGGACCTAGGAAGGATGGGGAGTTGGGCAGAAAGTAACCTCATGAGGTTCAACAAGGACAAGTGCAGGGTCCTGCACCTGGGGAGCAATAACCCCAGGCGACAGTACAGATTAGGGGCTGACCAGCTCCATGGAGAACGATTTGGGAGTCCTGGTTGACAAGTTAATCATGAGGCAGCAAAGTGCCTTTGTGACCAAGAAGGCCAATGGGATCGTGGCCTGCATTAGGAGCAGTGTTGCCATCAGATGGAGGGAGGGTATCCTGTCCCTCTACTTAGCTCTGGTGGAGCCACACCCAGAGTATTGTGTGAAGGTCTGGGCTCCCCAGTACAAGAAGGATGTGGAGCTTCTAGAGAGGGTCCAGCGGAGAGCCAAGAAGATAGTTAACTGGAGCATCAAAGACTGGAGTATCTGTATGAGGAAATTGACAGGATGAGAGGTAATGGGTACAAGTTGAAACACAGGAAGTTCCATTTCATGTGAGGAAGAACTTCCTTACGATGGGGGTGACAGAGCCCTGAAACAGGCTGCCCAGAGAGGGTCCTTGCAGTCTCCTTTGGAAACTTTCAAAACCTGCCTGAATGTGACCCTGTGCTACATCATCCAGATGTCCATGCTTGAACAGGGGGTTGGACTAGACCTCCAGAGGTCCCTTCCAACCTTAGCCATTCTGTGATTCTGTGATCTGATAGATATTGTTTTTTGACAAATCTAATAAGAATTAAGATCTAAGTTATGTATTAAGGTTTTTTTAAGGAACATATACACAAAGAGTATTATTGAAAAAATACTAATAAAAAGATATATCTAAATTGGGATGAAATATGAATGTTATGGAATCCCTTTCGGATAATCACTGTACCAGTTAATCACTGTTTTCAAAAAAATAACTAGACATTTAAGTAATCTTACATAAGCAGAATCATTTGATAACATGATAATTTAGATCAATCAGGGCAGGTTACAGTGGATTTATGGCAAATAAATCTTGTCAAATAATCACTGTCTTTGTTTATGATGTTTCAAAGGTTATTGATAAAGATGATAATGTCTATGTGCACTTATACTATACATATAATATACTTTTGCTGTGTATTTGAGTTCATCTGACAATTTGAGTAAGAAACAAAATGATATAGAAACAACATGGTGAATGATTTTAAAAAATAGATTGATCAAGTACTGGGATAACTTGTACGAGATTGCCTTTGTCTAACATTAAATACCTAAAATCAAAAATGGATTAAAAATATATGCTGTATTTCAACATGTTCTATTTCAATCACAATTACTGAAGTAGTATTTATTTCAGTGAAGTCCTGTCACCTGCATTGTGCTGCATAGGAGATTAGATTACAGTGTTGCCTCTGGTTTTATGATATATGAGTCCATTAATATCTGCAGGATTAAGCAGTTCTAGTAGTTGAAGATTCACATGATGGCATTAAAGTAGTCTAAAAATGTTGTCATATTTCAGTGTAGAATTATTTCTAAAGAGGTATACATAAGTAAAGCTGATAATCTTCAAAAACATGAAACCTTCACAGTACTTTTCTAAGATGCTTTGATTTAGAAAATGGGAAATCAGTAGTTAAGCAACTTAATGGAACCAGTTGTTCTCAGTAGAAATTTGCCTTTATTGAGAGAGAATAAACATCCATAAGGCAATCTGTGTTATGATATATTCATAGTCCTATCTTTATCATCAGTAACATCGTATCTAATTGCTTGATTTTCATTGTATACTTTTATTTAAAACAAACCTTCTTTTTCAAAATCATTTATATTAAATAAATCATACTTTCATACTTATTAAAGAAATTAACTATGAATTTATTAGAAATTGGTTTTTTTATCTTAATAACATTTTATGCAAAAGTTTTTATCATAAAATTAAGTGAAAAATATTTGACATCCAAAACTTGTGCAATTTTTCTTCACTAATGCAGCCAGAGGACTTTTATGCAATGAATGCTTGACAAAATAGAACTCCAGTTTGTCTTCTTCAACTGGTATTTCATTTTCTTTCTGAATGTTCAAAGATATGATATGGAAGCAGTTTGCTACTATACAGCCTAAAGATGATAACAAATTTCAGTTGCATAAACATTTTCTATTCTGTATAAGAAGCTTGCACAAGAAGTGGCAGAATAGGAGGCAATTTGAAACTTCCAATGAATTGTTCTCACATTGTTTCTACTTTCTAGTAGAAAGTAGACTAGTAGATACTAGCATCTCTACTATCTCCACAAAGTACTTTGGAGTATCAGTCATCCAGAAGCTGCCATAAGAGAAAGGAAAAGGAAAAATCTTTGAGATTGAGCACTGAGGTGCTCTTTACAGTCCAGGCTCTGAAGCATGAACTGGTGTTGGTTTCCACAGCAAGAGCTATTTCACCGTCAAACATCATTGAGACTTACCTCACCTACATTTTGATTAATCAGCTGCTCTTTTCCAGCAGCTCCTTAGCTTTCAATTTCTATCAAGTTTTCTTCGTCTCAGTCACTTAAAGCAAGGGCCAGTCTTCTTCTAACATCTGTGAAAATCTAGTATACTCACAAACAATAAGAATATATAAATAATTCAATGAATTGTTGTAATAAGTGATCATATTGAAATATTCTCACTTACATTGGGCTGTCTGTGGCCCAGATGATTATGTGTGACTATTTGCTTCCACTTCCATTACGTTCACTGAAGTCCTGGTCATATAGTCATTGGAATCTGGAGTGATTCTCAGCTCATCTGAAAATAGACTCTAGCATTTGAGCCGCCAAACATTTTTTTCAGCCCTAAATTTCAGTCATGGAATTGACTAAGTCTCCAATGACTATAATGACATCCTAGATGACTAGCTCAAATGTTTCCATCTGTATTGTAGACCCCTAAGCTATATAGGATGAATTCCACCCGAGTACTATTTTAAAAACAAGAAATATTCTTTTATATTGACCCTAGATACTTACAGCAATATTTCTGTTGTTTGGGTTGAAACTGTGCTTTACACTTAATGTTATTTAAATCTTTATCCAGTGGAAAAATCCTCTGAGAATATTCAATGTATTACTTCAAACACTAATTTTCCATTTCATTTATTGTATCAAGGCTATTACCCGAGTACTGTGGTATTTTATCAGTTTTTCCACTGCAGTACGGTCCATCTGGAGAACTTTGAGTGAGGATTGCTCTGTTAAAATCTCCTCCTGTACATGGCAGTGTTTTTTCTGTGTCTGGCCAACCTCTCCTTCCAGTTTTTCTATGTGATTTTCATGCTTTTTAAGCTTAAAAAGTAAAATAGTTTAGATTATATGCTATAGTTTAGATGGAAAAGCTCTCATTCCTGCCAAATCCTGGAAATATGCAATTTAAACAAACATTTTCTTATATTGTTCCACTGATCTTAATCCCTTTCATCCCTCCTTATTAATTGCAGGGCTGAAAATTATGAGCAATCAAATCATATTACTTTTTACACAGCTGTGTCAAGTTAAAAGGGAGAATACATAAGTAAATAAACAAAAGGACATTGCTCTCTCTAAATATATTTGCAAGATGCTGAGGTAGAACTTGTTTTCTTCCAGTTTATTTGTCCTTATCAATAGAAAATGAACTTTGTATATTTTGTATATTGTCTATTTATGTGTTATGTGATCTGGAGGGTATATTTTATAATTATGAGTGTTGATGTCTACCATCAGTTGATTGGTATTAGAAACAACTGTTGTTATTCCCATAGATAGTCATGACTAAAGAAAACAAAACCTTGTTTTTTTGATTTATTTAACTTTCCATGGAAATGTGTTGCTCTCATAGAGACTTAAGTTCTCAGAATCAGAATTTTTTTTTCGTCCTCAAGTTCTATTGACTTTGTATAGGATAAGAACAAGACATATACTTCTTCACAAAAGATACTTCTACAACTAAAACAATCTTCCAGCCCACGTAAGCCATATAAGCAGGCTTGGATGGCCACAAAATTCAACCTGAATTGTAGAAAACAAACTCTTTTTTGGACAGTATGGGGGGCATAAGGATCTAAGTAGAAGATAAAAGATAAGGATTTCAATTTAGCCTTACGATCCTTATGATTCTAGAGAGTTTCTATTTAAACTTTCAAAACAAAACTTCAAGGCAGATTCACTTCCAGGTTACTCTAGTTAGCTTCTCTAATGAAATGTCAGTTTAGTAGTTAAATACATAAGCAAAAAACGTGCCATATGTCTTCAAATACTGGGTCGTACTCAGGGTTATATCTAAACATAGCTGAACTTGGTTCTGTATTTTTTTTTCTCCTAAGCTGTGTACTCATCTCACAGCTCCCATGGAATTTGTTTTTCTGGCAAAGACTATTTTCATCATTAGAATGCCACATGCCGGAGAACATCAGGTGTTTGGGAATGAGAGAATAATCATTGGATCTATATTTGTAAAACTTAAAGAAGTTGTGATAAAGAAAGCATTTCATATTCTTCATTACTCACTGGCAACTGCAAAAGACTCTAGATGTGCAGGAATATTTTCTCAAATTAGACATCTGTTTTAGAAGCTGCCATAATGGAGTACTGATCATCATGTCTGAAAGCACTCCAAGTATCTGTTCCTGGCACAGGAACTCTTCACAGAGGTGCTTCAGGGGTTGGCTGAGTGTTGTTAGAATATTTCCCAGCCTCTGAAGACAGAGATAACTTGTTCTATTTGTAAGTCAACATCTACATGACAAATTATAGTTGTTAAAAGTTAGCTTTGATATCAGAAGGTATAATGGTTTCTCTAGGCTATGAGCTATATTAATCAGTCTAAGGTGCTGTACTTCTGTAGAGCCTAAGCAACTGTAGTACTAGTGTGATATTCCACTCTGTAATATGGACATACTATGTCACTTTTGGTAAATAACTGATGTAGTCTGCCTGTAAATCTGTCCTTATGAAATATGGTGAATGTAGGTTTAGGTATCATGACAAATATAGCTTACACTGTGCAGTGGTGCAATAGTCACTTCAATGAAAAAAACGTCACAAATAGGAAGGTTGAATAGCAAATACATTCAAACTTCTATTCCATGAATGGCAAAAAATATGGGACATGGATGTCAGGAAAGAGATTCTGAATGATCATAGTGTACAGGCAAACTTCCAGAAGTACAGAAACCATACGCTGAAAATGAGGAAAACCCAAATGATCTCTGGCAGATCAATGAGATACCTCTATAGCTGCTAGATGTGCTCTGATTAAAATAATTGTCACACTTTTTTCAGCAAAAAATATTAGAAGCACGAAGGATGCCATAGTAGGATATGCTTTCATATTAAAAATGCTTTCCCTGAAGCAAAAGAGTTCGTGAAGTAGTGGCTGTGGGCTACTGTGGTCTCCCTTGTCAGTCCTTGGATAGTAAATGGGTTTTATCACTTCAAAGTGAGCTACTACTGCTACTGAAAAATCTTCTGGTAAGCATACTTAAATCTGGTGAGAGGAAAACCTGAAGATTATGAACTGCTGTGTTGTTCACCAAGTATGAATATACAGAAAATTTATTGTGATATGGATATATCAATACATGGGCAGTCAGTTGTTAGCCAAGTGTCAAGAGTCAATTAGGGTGGGGGATACAGATAAAAGAGATTCTCATTCAGAGGTGTAAGTGATGGATGAATATTGCTGAAGCAATGGTCAAACAGTCAGAAGTAACTGAAAAAAATGAAAAGAAAGGTATTTTTCCTTTAAGAAGTCTATCTGCCAGGATATTTGCTTAAATAGACATTTGCTCAGATTTAATATGGTAAATTTTATTATCTTTTCCAAAACTCTATACACAGGAGTGCATAAAGGAGTGTCCTTGCATAAGAAATTCTTTGTTTATAAGATGTACTGATGAATTTTTGCTTTATAGTTAAAAAGAAGCCACTCAAATTCTATTCATGCTCGGTAGGAACTGCAAAACTATTAATAGTAGTAAACAATACTGTCTACCAGAAAACATTGAAGCCTCCTGAGAAATCCATCACAATAATGCGGAGTTACTTGAATTCGGTCCTATGATAAAAATTTCTAGTCCAAACTGATAACCAAAATTTCCTTGACCTGCAAGTATCAGGGAGCTAGGTAGCTACATAGTTATATTCTATGAAACAGAATGTTAAAACAAATGCCCAGAAATTTTGATAGTATTAATTGATGACGTTTAGAAGTTTTCAGAGTAATATTTTTCAGTTTTTATAGTAGATGTTTAAAGGATCGCAATGTAATCACTGGGGCTACCAAATTCAAAAATAAAAGAATGTTCTGAGTTCTGACAACTAATATACATAGCTTAAAGGGAACCTCAATTTTCTATCTTCAGATAGAAAATTAAAATAAAAAAATAGCCTTGCAAAAACAAAACAAAACAAAAACAAATCCACTTCCCACCTCCAAATCCTGCTTCCAAAAATATCAAATTGAATACCATTTAGTATTTTTTTCGCAAGAAGGTGCTGTCTGTTACAGGTTTTACTGATGATAATTATAGGTAGTAATTTTAAGGTTTTGTTTATATATATATATATATAAATCAGAGTGCAATTTTTAAATAATTAAAGACCAAGATGTTTTTCATAGTTTAAAAAAATATATCTTTTAAATTTTGCAAGCTCTTATTGATTTCTATCCTTAAAGGTCATGCAACACACCCCTGAAAACTATACACAAAGGAACATTAAGATTTATTTCAAGTTTAAGTTTGTTCCATTGGGGTTTTATTTGTTATTTTCAAAGTTTCACTTGGCGCTGTGAGCCAACAGCTTTGTATATTCTCATCAGCTTAAATTCAGTTGCTCTGTCTTCATATATTGGCAGGACAGTAGTGTCATGGTATAGTATTGTGCTGCCTACCATTAACTTTTCCGTTACAAAACAGACTTTCAGTTGCTCAGAGTTTTGCCAAAATTCACCTGCTTGGATTGAAATGTGTCGTGTTGAGACCAAATTGTCTAGGAAATTTCCTATGAAACTGACATGATCATTAATAGATGTATGTGTGTGTGTATATGTGTGTACATTTGCGTAACGTGCATGCATACTAAGACAGAAAGAGACAATGTTTATCTTGAAGTCTAGTATCCATTTTCTTGAATAGTTCTGGTGCATTAGAAAAGGTTGGCGTCTTGCTGTGGTTGTTATTTAAGTCTTCCTTATGGCTTTGGGGGAAAAAAAAAAAGAGAATTTTTCATATAACCTACCTGGTTGTAGCATACATTATCTTAGCATAAGGTTAGCATACGGTGGCCAACAGGCATAACTTGACATAATCAAAAAAATTACACCCCTACTGGTGAAGGCAACTGCTTGCCCAAACTTAAATCTGCTCCTCTTCAGGTTGGACAGCACCCTGCCCCAAGTAAGGATTTCCTTTGCAATAACGCTTTTTGAAAAAATGTCCTGATGAAAGGTGGTAATTTGGTTTTACTCCTTTTAGGGCTGTGTATCTCCTGCAACCCAAGCTGAGGCTGATTCTAGCTATTGAGGTTGATTTTCTTGCAAGCAGTCCCTGGAAAAGGTGAATATACTGTGATATAAGCTGGCAATGCATAACTTTCAGTAACATTGATGCTGTGGTGCTTGGCCCGAGACTATTTTCTGTGTTTTCTCCATTCTATTGCCAATTCTCAAATAACATAGAAATATAGAAAAGGAAATATTTTGTTTTTTAATACACAAAAAGTATGTACAAGATATTAACCTTGGCTAGCTGAGTCTCAAGAGACAGAAGAACACTGCAAATACCTATTTAAAACAATTAGGACTAAGGGATGGAGTGGAGTCAGGATAGCAAACTACCGTAGCAGTGACTGGTTCAAAGAAACAATAAAGTAAGAGCCTAAAATTATCACTTGCAGTGTGTTTGCAGGATAAAGCTTTATATAAAAATTTTTCAGTCCTGAGTGTTTTAGTATGATTCCAGAAGTGGGATTTTCATGATGCAATGTCTCTGTTTTCTGTTTCCATTTTCTTTGGAGTGGAGAAGGTAAGGAAATTACATAAAATTACTTTAAAACTATTACCATTGCAAAGTCAAACATTCAGAATTCACACTACATCAGAATTAAGGGTGACAGGCAATCTTAAGCATTCATATTTTCATGGTTTGTAGCTATTCATTACCACTTGTTATTACCACTTCCTTAAAACATTCAACTTACTTGATGACTGTGATCACTTAAGGAGCAAATAATTCAGTATTTTGGTTCATCATTGGTGTTATCCTCATTTTTGTCTCAGTGTTTGCAGTACAATATTCGAGTATTGCTCTGAATACAAAATTATTCATTATCGCATAAGCTTCTCTTTGAGAGTTTCCAAACCTTCAAATTAATTCACACATAATTTGTTTTAAATCCCCTGATCATCCACACTGCACACATTAGTCAGCTTCAAAACAACAACTTGGAGAAAACTGCTAGTCCATTCAGTGTCAAAACGTGGAACAGAAGGAAAATTTATGACTTAGTCTGCATCCTACACACAATGTCAATATGAGCCAGTTAATACAATTTGAATGGAGAAACACTCTGACACAAATAAGAAGAAAGTATAGATATAGCCATTGAGTGTCAGCACTATGGTATCTGAGTGTTTCACAAATACCAGCTTTTGTGACATGAGAAGGTAGTTTTATTAACATTTTACAGGTAGAGCATTGAGGTAAACAGAGTTTTGAAGGCATGGATTAACAGAAATGAAATAGAGGCTCACATTAAGCAAAAACACAATGGAAGATCCCATTCTTCCCAGTCATCATAGTGCTCACTTCAAATACATGAGTATACGGCTTAATTTCTCTTTCATTTTGAAACAATGTTAATCAACGTCATTCCTTATTATTAGAAGATGGATTGCTCTCTCAGTGTTTTGTACAAAGTGTGTTTCACTTTGCCTGGCCAATTTTAACATTTGTCAAATCAAAGAGAGACAGAAAAAAATCATATTTGCCCAGGGATTATCATCTTCCCCTGAAACAAGGATGACATTGGCTCAAATCCCCTGTCAGACAAATCACAGAACTGAACTCTGTTTTCTTGTGCTAATATTTCTTAGGGCTTTTAATTAAAGATCTTCAAAGGTTCCAAGAAAATTACCATTGACTTCAGTTTTATCCAGGAAACATCACACTGCTACAGATCAGATGACAAAATCTAAGACTGAATAGTCAAAAGATTTTAGATGAAATAGTTTGACTTCTACGGGAGACACCAGGAAAATATATAGTAGTCCAGCTCAATATTCAGCTGTCTTCTTCACATCACCATTTGATTTCTTACACAAATTACAATTTTCTACTTCAACAATATAGGAAGAAAGAGTCCTCCAGACAACAGCCTACATCACTATATATCCTTGACTGAGTCCTTGATCACTACCTTTCTTAACTGCTATAGCAAGAACTCAGGTTAATCAGAGCAGATGATTGATGTGTACATAAGATATTGACATAAAGTACAATAAAAACTGTTGATCTGAAGTAGCAAAAGTTTTTTTCTTTTTTTTATCTAGTAGTCAGGAATGGTGAAGGGAAATAATTAACTTAAAAAATATATATATTCTATCTTTATCTATACCACGGTTTGTCTGTGAAAAATTTTAGAAATTTTGTCCAAGATATAAAGAAACAAATCAAATAAAAACCTAGGATACTTGACAGTTTGTATGAAACACACTTGCAGAAACACAGGCTTGAAAACCTTTTTGGTATTCTTAAAGCAGTCATAGCTTATTTTCTTTTCTTCATATGCTACATCTTTTAAATATATGCTTCACTTCTTTGTCATCTGGCACTGTCCCATGTTGGGATTGATCCCTGTGTTTAATTAGAGGTGACTGTGATTTGATTAATCTCAAACATGTGTTATATTTGTACAATATGGAAAACTGCATTCGATATTTTTCTACTTAAAACATGTTTGAATGTAATGGAAATAAGCCAAACTCTTTCTAATGACTCAGGACCTAATCTTATCACAATGAACAATATGGATACGATCAAAATAATGCATTCTAATCCATCCGAAGTGTTAAAAGTTCACAGAAGTATGAACTAATCATGTACAGTATTTCTCAATATGATACAAACAGGATTTCAAATACACGAATGCATACCATCTGAGCATTGTTGCTATGTGTAAGTCTTAAGTTCTCTACCTATCTTTCTATTTCCACAAAGTGTTGTCTCAGCCTGACAATTTTCCTTTGTCCAACATTTTTGGCACAATTCCTGTTTTAACTTTTTTGAAGATACTATCCACATTTTTCAGACTTAAGGAGCTGGCAGAAAACAATGACCATAACACATTTCCACTCTTTTTTTTAGTAGCTCTTGGTCTTGAAAGATCTTTAAAAACTAAAGTACCATTGTAATCATGTAAATAAGCTGATTTATTATAACAGAATTATTCATGTGTTTAAACAAAAGTTTCAAATTAATAACGATGCATGTTATATGAGGGAAGTTCCTTATATGAGGAAAGTTAAGCATATGATTAAATGCTTTCTGTGTTCATAATAATTTTAAAGATCAGTAATAGACAGAAAAGTTATGAATACTTTATGTCAGATTAATGTATGTGCCTACACACTTTCGTGCAAATAAAAGTACGGTAAGTATTAACAAAAGTTCTGTAAAAGATTTCCTCAGGCCATTCAAAGGAGATTATTCTAAATAAGTTAAATATAACAATTCTAATTTTAAAAAATGACAATTATTTAATTAGCTGACTTATTTTTTGATGTAGAACTTTGTTGTTATTATTATAATTATTATTATACAGCCTCCAGTGCTAATTGAAATATAATTCTAATTAATTTTTCCTACAGCTGTACACAAATCAATAACTGTAAGCATCCCAAAGGAAAATCATGTTGCATAGCTCTCCAAGTTCCTAATGAATGCAAATAAGCTGACCTTTCTCTGACAACTGTGAATATTATTTCACAATTTTACTATTGAAATTGCTGCAATCAGCAACTCATACTGCAAATATGGAGCCAATACTAGCTGGAAATAACTGTGCATTACCAGAAAGCATATTATATAGTTATTGCAGTGAAGAAACTTTGTGCTTTTGGTGCTCAATACCTTTAATATATGTTGCTGAATAACGCCTTCAAAGAATATATGAATACTCTCTACTTAGCAGAAAAAATATACAATATATTGTATATCTTTTGTTTTAATTCTCCTACTTTTTATGCTTGTTTAAAAAACAAGCATCTTCAAACCTTCAAATATTATTTTTGATATTAATTCTTTTTTATATATAAATTAAGGCAATGAATCTGAAATGGAAAGGAGATTACATTCAAAAATAGAAAAGTAGAATAATGCCTTTTAAAAGATTCAATATGCCTACAGAAATAGAGTATTTCTCATGCAATGTTATACTAAAAATGTGAATGAATACAACAGCTATGAAATGATGAGCTACTTTCACATAAATGCTTTTCAAATAGTGCCAGAAAATATGAAGTATAAATGAAAACTAGAGTATACTTTTAACATCTTTTTTATAATGAAAGACCTACAAAGGATTAGAAGGAATTGAAATTCTGAGTACTTATAATAGATCATTCTAGGTTCTACCAAAAAGAAAAAAAAAAAAAGAAAAAAGAAAGAAAGAAAAATTTATCTAGTACAGGTTTTCAGGAATAATGCTTACACTAAACATACTAATTACAGATGTATATTAAGTCAGAAAAAAGTACCAGGATCCAAAAAAGAGATTCACCAAAATTTTCTGTTTTCACCTTTCTCTTCAACATATGTTCCTGATGTTGGAAAATACCATCAGGACCTGAATACTGTATTAAATAGTATATTAGAAAGTCTCGCTGTTTTGAAAACAGGAATTACTGAATTCCTGTAAGCAATTTCTCTAATATTGCTAATAATACTAATGACATATTCATATAACACACATGATATTTTAAAAGAATAGTCCTTTCTTGATGACTTTTCTTCAAGATCTGTATGCTCACGCTTGTAATTCTTTCATGTTCTGAGTGAATCCCTGCTACGTCTCACTCATTATTGATCTTCAAGGCATTTCTCCCAATCCTTTTCCCAGTGTGGTCACCGAACAGTATAAAAGTTCAATAGGAAGATCAGCTGCTCATCCACTTTTTGCTAAAGCAATTTGTATTATGGATTTATTTTAGCAGTCTACAGTGACAGTTGCTGTTTTTACTATTTAAATGCTTTGATTATCTGACCTTGCTTACTTTATCTTTTTAAGTGCTGTGCATGGGCTTTAAAGTTGATCAATAAATGGGGATTCCTCCACCACATTAGGTTGAAATCAATCCTGATTCAGACTATTTGTATTTTACTCTTATGAGTCAATCTGTCTTTCTTAATTTTATATTCTCTTTTCTTAAATAATTTTTCCTGCCACTGCAAATGCTTACTGTCAGGTAGATTTCCATTACAATCAATCCAGCTTTTCCTAATAGTAACTACGGTGTCTGGGAAGACGCAAATATTTTCAGGATAACATGATGACCAGGACAGTCTTCTCATACATTGTAGTTGTTATTTTATTAAATTACTTTTTGGGTGTGTCAGAAGTTGTGTGAATTGTGGTAAATACAAATTTTTAATTACTTCTGATCTTCCTTTTATTTTTCCCTAATATTCTATGGGCTCATTGACATTTTATTTCTTAACTATAGTCCTGTACAGTCATTTAGAAAAAGATAAAATAATGGAGCCATGTGATCTTCAGCTACATTATGGTAATCCTTAAAATACTGAAATGAAATTGAAGAATTACAACTAGTCCTGAATTTGTGTAGTGTAAAATTACCCTCTGAGAGACATTTTTCTCTTAGATGGCACCTTATTTATTTAACTCAGATAAACAATTATATTTTCCCAATTTTTAAAAATTTCTCAAAAATTGCAAGGTTCATTTTGTTTAATTCATAATGAAAATCCTACAAAGCAGTAAGAAGCCTTATCATGGATATTTTAAATTGCAACTGGAAAAAGAGACTTAATATAAAATCTAACAATAAAGGTAACATTCTGTTCATCTGGTCTTGAGCATTTATTGTTTTATCTACCTAGATCATAAAAATGACTGAACTACAACTATTGACCTCATCTGAATATGTCCAGAAAAGTTCAGAAAAGGGAAGTTCGTTTTTCCCCTTTTTAACTAATCTACAAAAAAAACCCAAAACAAAAACAAGAAAAAACATTTTTGTAGATTTCCATTCTGAATTAGAATTCAAATAATGAAGTCAGTCTCTTTGTGTAGTTCCTGTAGTGTTTAAATCCTAATTCAGAAGTTGTATAAGAAAGCTTCATAGCTATGAAATAAAATAATGAACAATACTTAATGCAACTGTCATCTATCTTGCAAACGTGAACAGCTTTTCACAATTTCATAGTGCAATTGGCTTTATAAGACTACTGACATTCATAAATGTTCGCAAATCTTTGACTTAAAATGTCATTAAGATGCGAAGCTGTTTTGCTCAACTTAGATAAATACATTATCTATTTCCTTTGTAAAAGAAAACTTACGTCCTCTTCAATTTATCTTGTTCTTCAACAGATTGAGAGTGTTTTTGCCTGAAGGTTATTCCAGGTGCAGTGGACACTGAGGCCTTGAGAAGCTCTTATTGTGTCTCTTTGATGCTATTATCCTTACCTTAAAATTCTCTACACTTTTTTTTTTTCTGAATTTCTAAAAGAAAACAGGAATTATTCAATTCCAGGCGAGAACATGGTATACAAGATGAACCCTTTATAATGACTGGGAATTTTTCTGCGTCAGTTGTAGCTACATACAGTGTACACAGTGCTGTCTCTGATGAGAGAGGGAGGACAAAAGGATATGTGACAGAAGTATCTTAAATATTTATATACTTATGAGATATTAATATTAAAATAACCTAAGAAAAAATAATGTGATGAAAGAAGTTTAAATCATATCCAGTGACAATGCTGGTGAATATTCAACCTATTTTGTGTAAATTATTGTTAAACTTATGTTACAAGCATGGTCAAAATGAAAGTTAGTATGCAAAGTAGCTAATAATAAACATTCTTTAAATGACGAGAACCAGATTAGAATTTTCCAGCAAGTATATTAAAGTAATTGTGTGTATATGAAAGGGAAATGGTTGAGGCATCTAATGTAGAATGCATCGCCCACTGAAAAAAATAGCAAATATACACTAATTCTTTAGATGGAGCACAATCACACACATTTTTCTGAAAATTATTAGTTTAAGAAGTGCAAAACAATAAGCTATAAGATTTTCTGGTTTGAGACTACAATACATACATATACGCATTTTAAAATAATTGCTAAATAATTGCATCGAAATTCTGTCCTATTGGTATTTTTACAGGTAACTTTTGTTAATGCAGAATGTCACTCCTGAAAAAAAAATACTGATAATTCACTTCAGATTTTCAGTGTGACAGATTCTTCCTTTCTCTTTAAAAATCTAATTTATGAAAACATCTTTCATTATGGGACAAATTACTTCGAGCATTTCTGGAATTTGGTGGGAGGTGGTTGCTTTTGACAAAATCTTAGCCACTTAAAAATAAAATGCAAATACAAAGAAGGGTAAGAATTACTAGCAACTGTCATACAATAGCTTCTAGTGCATGTTGGGAGGAGGATTCAACTTATTAAGTAATGCTTATTAGCATTACTTCTGAAGATTTTTCATTTCATTGTGACAGCAGAGGGGAAATTTAGAAGAATTCACTGTGCCAAATATGCATTTCTGCAGAGCACAGCTTAAAAGAGACAAGTCCATACTGTTTCCCTCAAGTGGGTAAATGTTAAGAGAGAAGAATCCAAGTTTCATGATGCAGCAGCACAAAGCTGGGAAGTGAAAATTATGTTGCAGCAGAGTCTTGAAAATATGACTGTAAAAGTTAATCAATAAAATGTCTATTCCTGTCTATTCACTAGAGGCCCCAGCTGCATAGCTTCACACAATCGATACTACAAATTATTACGATTTCCAGGTTCCCACTGGACATTCCGAACAAATCTTTCAAGTGTAACAGGCTTATATGGCGGGGGGGTGGCGGGGTGCGGGGGGAGATGGGGGAAGAGACTGTTACTTTAGGTTTATTTCATTCAGAATAAGTACAAAGAATAACAAAAGCTTCTGACTTCTTAAAACTTTCAGCTGTTTTTCTCTGAAATATATGTATTCTGGGCATCCAGTGAAATTAACAGAAAATATTTTTACCATTCCTTATTTTTATTCTGGTAAACTAATGAAAATAAGGGACCTTTTATTGTTTTTTAAATCCTATTCAATCATTTCCTTTTTTTACCACTTCCAGGAAAAATAACTTTTAATGCACATTTTTACAACAAGGAAATGAAAGCATACAGAAATGGACTTTACCCCTCAGAGGCCCCACAACAGCTACTGCAGAATATTAGATCTCCATGCAGTTTTAATGCACCAATTTATGCTGCACTTCATTTTTCTTCCTATGGTCCTATGCTCTCGCCTTGATGCCAGCTCCTTTTGCCATATTCACTAAGTAGGAAGGTAGGCAAACTCCAGGACTGCATGACTTTGAATAAGTCAGCACCAGAGGGATGCTGCTTTACAAGACTTGCAGTACCCTTCATAGATGCTGAACATAACCTCTGTGACATCCCTGCTCCCAGAAGACCCAGGGGACAGAGATCCATTGCTCTTTCTGTCTCCCAAGGAGCAGAAACTGCCTTGAACAGCATGGTTGTTTTTCAGGTACACTGTAAAATTTTATTTTAAACGGGTACTTGAAAATATAAAACCTGAATTTTTGTTGTTAGTTTTTTTTTTACCTTTATTATAATTATTGTTTTAAATGTAGTTTTATTTTTTTCCAAATTCGTCAAATCCTTCTCTGACTATACTCTCGCCATGAATCATAGTACTTTTTAAAGACAAATATAAGGCTGAAATTAAAAGTACTTGAGAAAAAAAAAAAACTATGAAAATCTATAGAGCTAACACAGGATTATTCTATGCTAGAATTTATTATGCTCATGCACTAATGCAACAAAACTCTTAACTCTGAACTAATATAAAAATAGCAAGGGAAAAAAGTAGGTTAGCTTATAATTAATGTTAACAGACACAGTTCATGTTTTGATTTGCTCACAGACTGTACAATAAGAAATTGTAATAAAGTCTCCCTGAAACTCTTCGGGTGATTATAATTTGGCCTTTTATTTTAACATGAATAAAATTTGTTTCATTCAACTGTCAAGAAATTCCTGCTCTCTCAGAAGTTTCTCCACAGAGTCGATCAGATACAGCTGGGAATTTCAATAGCCTCCTTCTACCAATATCTCACACCAAGTTACTCACAACCAGTAGTCCCAGAAGTCTGCAGTCTTTTTACTCTCAAAGAAGTATCCACAGAGGCTGGCATAGCATGGGGTTTTGGCAACTTAGAGGAATCTCTTGAAAATGGTTAGGAAAAGCTATTGTGGCAAAAGATTCAAGTTAGGTTAGGAAAGCAAATCAGTGACACTATTCTCCCTAGAGGAGTACTAGTAATGTCTTTAGAGAAATAACTACAGGCTGAAAACCACCAAGCTATTTTATTTAGAGAAATGAAGACACATTACTGAACGCAATGTTTTTTCCATGGACCTTTTCCCAGTCTTCAACAGATAAATTAACTTAAGCATGTGAGCTACAGAAAGGTTGAAGTTCCAATCTAAAAGCGACTTATTTACACTGAGCATAGAAATTATAACATTATCATATTTTGATTTTAGAAGCATGATATTTGTTGCCTCTAAACAAACCTGCTTAGAGGAGATTTTTTGATACAGTCTTTGATGCTTGTCACAAATCTGACATAAACTTTTAATTTCAAATGTTCAGTCCTCCACTTCTTTTTACAGTATTCTGTGCTCTGTGGCATTATAAAACAAACTGAGATTCTATCCATATATATAGAGATATATTTATTTAATTGGAGTAAGGAGAGAGTAACTGTTTATATAAAATAAAGCAAAAAGAATCAACTGAAGTGAGTCATTTTTACTATGCCTTAAATCTTAAAAAATGGAATAATGAATCAGTTTGTGGCTCAATATAAAAATCCCTAAAAAAATGTTAATTTATCAAAAAACAGTTGCTGAAGGTTAGCATTTTTAAATTACATTTGCAGAATTAATATTTAATCAAATAGACAGTAAATTGGTCTCATAAGAACAGAGGTATTTTTATCAGTGTAAACTTTCCTAAAGTACAGTATGCATTTTTTCTTCTAGTTTATGTTAGCAACCTCATATGTGCCTTGCTGTTGTGGCTAAAAGTTCAAACACCAAATTTCCTTTAATTTGGTAGTGTCTTGCTTAGAAGCAGCCTCTTTAAGAAAAAAGAAACACAATAAGACCCATATGTAACCTTTGGTCTCTAAAAAGAGCAAGATGAGAATGCCACTAATATATAGGTAATAAATAAATTCCATACTATTTTACTTGAGTATAGAGAATCTTTTTTATTTCTAAAGTAAAATAGGTCACTAATAACAGTATTTTTCCAACATCCACAATGTTAAGTGCTCAAAATATTTTACAGTGTACAAAGTCAATCATTTAGATTTAATACTTTATTCACAAGAGTTATAGAACACATTTACACTATATCTTACCTGAAATAATTGTTTAATAAAATACATACTAAAAAGATTTATGATTAACTTTAATATCTTCTGTTTCTCAAATATTAAAAAAGCAGTAACTCACTTGTAATCACTAATTTCTTCTTCAGAAGATATAATACATTCTCTCAGGGTCTTCAGCTGTGTCTGTGATTTTTCTACTGTTCTGTTCTTGGCGAACTGTTTCTGCTATTTGCTCACTTAGCTGCTCTTGAGCTGCTTTCAAGCTGGATTCCATTAGAAGAAGTTTTTCATCTTGACTGGCAAGTTCTTGGGCTGAAAGATAGAAAAAAAAAGCATTACATTTTAAACCCAAGCCGAGTGATATTTTTGTTTTAAATGTAATGCAATGCAACCCCCCTCGGCCCCCATAAGAGCTAGACAAATACTGTTTTCAGGAGAAGAGCTTCATTTAATTTCCAAATCTGAGAAGAAAAATATGCCAGAAATATACTGATAGATGCTTTAAGTCTCTTTCAATGTATTCTAGTAAACTTAAAGAAACTTGAGCTCAATATTGTGCAAACATTTAAACTGCTACCAAATCCTACTGTATATAGAGACATTCTGTATTTAGTTCATTCTGAAACTTGTATTGCCTTCATATTTTGAAACATAACTCAACTGAGAATTTAGGATCACAGTTTTGAAAAGGTCTCTAAGCTGTCGCAATCATCACGTATACTATTTAAACTGAAAATCTTCAATTTCATTGTGATTTTTCATGAATTACAGAGCGCATACATAGTAAAAAGCCGTTCTTTTCCAAGGTCATCCAACAGATGGCAATCTTTCCTTAGACCAAGAGAAACCAGAGCTATACGCTGCCAGCTGCCTCAGAAAAAAATAAGTGATTTAAGACAAAGACATTTTTCCTTTGTTCTTTGTTGACCATTTTCCTAAAAGATATATGTACATAGGTTTTAATTTAAATATTTAACCCTGAGTATGTGCACGTATGGGTGTGCACGGGTGTGTGCCTGTGTGTGCATATGCACACACACACCTCCATACATATGTATTTGTTTTTCTACTTTTCCATAAATACATGGCCTCAGGCGCATAGGCACATTTAGTTACCAATTTTAAAATATATCGTGGAGTTAAATTGATCATTAGAACAAGTGTTTTACATGAAACAGCTTATAGGAAGAATTCCCTTCACTATCTAACAGTCAAATGATTTTGAAATTTGACACCAAAAAAATTAAAAAAGAAGCTTTCAACGATAGCAGCTCAGTAAGTATCATAAAAGAAGGTATTCGCATGATCATAAATAAAAAAGCTTTTTTTACTGTGCTATAGTATAATATAAATAGTGATAAGTACATCAGGCTTCAGTGAAGTTTGAAATCAATATTTTCTAGATTAAATGGATAGAATCTTTTAAAGAAAAACACTTGTGCTCTGCTAAAATGATTCTGCATTTATTATCCTTAAAGTCCAACAACGTTCACCATATGTGCAGGATCTAAATTCAACTATCATATCTTTATTATGTGTTCTGAACATCCAGAAGATCAATTTCCTTAAAAAATTGCTTTGTTCTTTTCTCATTGACAGTAACAGAGCCCGAGTTCTCACAAAAGCAAGACAACAGTCACCATTCCTGTAAGGAAAAAGTGATACACATAAGCTGTTTGAATTTGTGCCTCGGGAAGAAACACGGCTAATGTAAATAGCTGAACTTTTACAAGGAGCGTATATCACCCACAGGTCATTTTACTAAAATTCACATGCATCTGAATCTCTGTGAATGAAGGAGTTAAATGTTTAATAACGTCAACACATGCTAAAATAACAACATAATCTAATAAACAGCTTATAAGAGGTTTGTTTTCACATCTAAAAATAAGCTGTACAGGCTACAACAAATTTAGTATGGACAAGCTTAAGCTGCCATCATTCAGTGATATCCAACAAAACTTCATTTGTCAGTTTAAATCATTTTGGACCTGTTTCTGTCAATACATGTGTAAGCAACTTTCTTTGCTATATGAGCTCACTGAAATCAATGTGACTACTTATTTGGGTAAAGTTAATTATCTATGGGCTCCTAGGATTGGGTCTGAGTTTGCAATCAAAGGAAACAAGTATTCTGCATGTGATATTTGCTTCCTCCCTTCAAAGTTTTTAAACTGTTAATTTTTATATATATGTATGTAAAAGATAAACACTGTATGTCAACTGAAGTTTATTCAAATTTCATATTTTATTAAGTCTTTGTCTTTTTTTTTTAAATAACAACATTGTTTTATTCAGAAATGCATCTTTGAAATGTTTTAGAAGTTCTTAGAAGTAGTTTAGAGATATGATCTACTGCCTGGGGAAAAAAGTATCTTTCAAAATTTATTTTAATTGTAACAATCTTGATTTACAGACAGATCCAGCTATGCATATTTTGTAACTGGCATTCCTATTTAAGTATATGAGTTATTTAGTCACTTTAATTCTAGGTTTTAACTCACAGCGTCCTGGTAAAAAAGGGTTAAATTATTTTAAGTTTACCTATGCCTTGGACTTGAGCCTTGGTTGATCCCAAGCCAGAGGCGCTAGCAGCTGCATGCTTTATTTACAATCCCTTTGTCAGACTTACAACTGCCCCAGGCTATAACATAGTGTACCTAATGTTCAAACTGGCAGGTAATCTTATGTCAAACATACTTCTTTGATTTAAAGTGATCAATAGATTCTTGTAAAGAGGTAATTTCTCTGATGTTTCCACCTTGCCTTTCTTACAGGTGATTCACACAAAAGCCTGCTTATATGATGTACGAACAATAAACAGAAAGCTATAATCATGTTTTTTCAGATGTTTCCGGTGCACAACGATTTTGGATCAATACCCTGTGTAATACAATTATCTGCAATGATCTGGTTGTATTGAAAAAGAATTTGCAGCAGACCTCTAGGGGGTTTTATCCAGAAACACGTATCTGGCAATGTTGTGAATAGTGGAAGAGAAAATTAAGGGGTTGACACAGGCTGTCTATTATGTTCCAAATGACTTCATTAATATTTTATTTGGTAAAAGTAGTATATTTCAAACTTTACTATACTGTGACTTCAAAATATTAGTAATGCTATTTCTTTATTGCATTTTCTTATCTGAAAAGCTAGTTCTAACACAGAGGTTCTTGTAAAAGCCCAGAGTACAAGCAAAAATTATTTAAAGTTTCTTATTGGCCATAATCAAATGATTGCTTGTACTTTGTGTCTTATTTTGCTTTTATGTTTACTATTGTCTTGGAAAACAAGTCTTTATTCATCAGTGTGTCACTGCTGAAGCTGTAACTTTATCTGTATGCTGGGAATTAATCACGTCTGTTTAAAAGTCACCTAAAATATTAACAACAATATCAAACTTGTTAAGATCAAATTATTCTGTGAATTGCCATTGAATGAGTAGGTGCTCCAATATAGAAATAGATATTCGTTCTGAATTAATACAAAGACCATGTAGCAGAAATAGAAATAAAAAACTCACTTGTGTTTGTTTAGTTATGACAAAGTCGCAGCGTATAGCTGTAAATTTAGCCTAAAGCAGTACAGGGAACCTTTTATATTCATTTGATTACAGCAATCATATGTCCATATGATTGAAAATTCTATTCCATTAGACTGTGCCAAATTCACATTTCTGTAATATTACTATTTTTGTACATTATTACCTGTCTTTCTGCACTGCTTATGCACACCCTGCAGTTCCTGATTTAGCTGCTGAATCTCAGTTCTCAGTGTGACGGTTTCTCTCTCTGTCTGATTCTTTTCTTTCTGTGTGTCCTGGATACTCGCTTTCAGTTTCCTGACCACACTGTCAAGGTGCTCCACCTCAGCCACTTTTGCTTTGATACCTTCCCTTGCCTGCAGGAAATCAGCTTCCGACTTTCTCAGGAGGTCATCTTTTTTGCGTATTGCCTGTGAAGACAAAAAGCATTCCAATAGTGCCTTTTATGATGTACTTTTTATACTGCATCCTGCTATTTTGAGCTATAGGATACATGATATTATACAGCACCTCATTAGCAACTGGGTCAAGTACCTACATCTCCTCCAGGATCAAAAAGTTACAAGGACTTTAATTTTAAAACGTCTCTTGAAGAAAAGATTCGATATTACAATAAATACATCATTAATCAATACTTATAAGTTCAAAGGCAAGAAGAAATATTCCAAGCAATTCTGAGAGAAAAGCAAGAAATGCAGTTTGATCTAAATGAATACTTCACCTTAAAAAAAAAAAGTTAAAAGATTTGATGAAAAAAAAAAAAAAAAGGGAGGGGGAGATATTTAACCTCTTGGTGCCAACAGCTACAGAGCTCTTTCATTTGGTACTCAAGCATATGCTGTAGGTTAATGTGGCCACAGGGATATCTCAAAATCACAGGAAAAAAAAAAGAAACCATGCTAGATTTTTTTTTTCTTCATTGTTTAAACTTATCTGCACAAAACTTCAATTTTTAGACTTTGCTTGATTTAGTATTATTTGAAGATGCCACATGTAAGCTTGACTTTCCCCTCAAGATACAGTATTGTGAATCTAAATTTTATATACACAGTTCTTAAGGATATACTACAAGTTTCTTGGTGCAAGTTCCGTATCAACAACTATTGAGTATTCAGGAGTGAGTGCGCTCTATTGGCTTGATGCCACACCTTGATTCTCTATCATGCTCCATCATGCTTCTTTTAATCTGAATATTTAGCACTCTTTCATGTCTTAATTACAGCAAATTGCGCACAGTTGGCACCATTTCTTGAAATTAATCCCAGAGTACTTTGTTTCTGTCAAGCACAGTCAAAGCCTTAGAGAATAATAGTAAATGTTATTGCAGATCTAAATTTAAATGACTGTCTATGTATTTAACTTAAGCCTTTAATTATTCGTGCTGTACTGTTTTTGGTTCAAATGTTAAACATTCTTTATTGAAGATGTAAAATTGTTTCAGACAGCTTGAAACCTGCAATGTTAACATGACAACAATTATTTGTATTAACATATTTTTTCAGGTGTGTAAAACTTAACAGACAGCATATAATATCCTGCCACTGTTATATGTCTCCATTTAATTCAGTTAGCTTCACTAAATAATAGAGATTACTAGAAACAGATTGTTGGTGTAATATTTTTTTTTTGGTGAGAAAGAAAGATTTTATATTCGAACAGTCAACACTTTTTGCTCCTAAGTAGTTTTTTAAGTTGTCTGCAGACAGCCGATGAAGCCTTCTCAGGAAATGAAGACAGAAGAGAAAGAGATTTGCTGCCTTTTTTTTTTTTTTTTCCTATACTTGTTATTCTAGTCAATAAAGAATTGTAAAAGTATGGAAACACAGAAACAATTAGTTCATTCTAAATGGTTTCATTGCTGCAAGAAATTATACATTTGTGTAGTTCCCAAATGAGTACAAATGATTTCTATTAACTGTATAGTTTCTGCTTATTGTATAGCTTAGCACTGTGGTTATTATATAATTAATAAAAATAAATCTTTTTTTAGATTTTTAGATTTTAAAGTACCAGAAGTTAAATTTCTGCCATTGAAAATGAATATAAATTGGACTTAGATTTAAACTTGACAAATTCATTTTAAAGGATATCTGCAAACAAAAAAGAAGTCATATTACTGTATTCATTTGATTTTATCGATATGCATTTGATAGAAATGCTATCATAAACCCTAACATATATTGAATTTATTAATAAACATCAGAGAAATATACACTTACCAAGTTTGTGATAAAGTTTTCAATGAATAAAATTTATAACAAATATGTATGAATTAATTAGTGCACAAGTCTTTTAAATTCTACTTTCAATATGATTTCTAAAGAGATAACATTTTTTATCATTCTCATAGAAAAGCATACCTGATCTTTTTGACTACAAAGTTTCCTGGCTTCTATAAGATCTCTTTCAAACCGTGTTATCTGCTGTTGTAATTGCTCAAGTTCCACTTTGTGTTTATGCTGGGAAGCTATTACATCCACATGCAATGACTGGAAGGTCTTGTCTAGTTTTTTAATTTCAAGAATAGATTTTTTTTTCTTGATTTGTCAAGTATATTAGCATATTAGCAGCTTCAGGTTTTTGTTGTTGTTGTTGTTTTTTTTGTTGTTCCTATATGATCTGCTCACATTCTTCAACTTTGTGAGATTTTTCATGGTATTGATTTTTCAACATCAGAAGCTTATTTTTAAAATCAGAGATTATTGTATATTATACCATATATCCTGATTCACTTGTCTACTACTTAAAATCATAATATATAGCTCCATTTTCAGATTTCAAATGCTCAACATGTTGCTACTTGTTTTTTGTTTTCATTTATTGATTTATTATTTCATTATTATCAATTATTTTCATTGAACAAAAATATTTAAAAAGATTTATTAAATGTATATGAAAGAGAAAACGAAATCTTAAAAAGCAAGGTTGCATATTCATAATCTATAAATGCACAGTTAGATAATATTGCTGTTGTTTGGGCTCCCACAGCTTACAACTTAAATAGATTTTAACTAGACTTAAGTAGATTTTAACTTTACTTAAATAGAATTAACTAGAATTAATCAACTACTTAAGTAGATTTTTTTAAGTAGTTGACTCATCGTCATTAATTCTACTTGAGGTAGGTAATTACTGTGCTTCTGCAGCATATTTATTTATCTTTTGCTAGGATTCAAGGGAATAAAACTTGTCATTAAAACATGAACAGTGGGTCTGATATCCTGTCAAATCACACTAATTTTTATACATCATGTTCATAGTGGTCTTTGGGAATTTTCCTGATTCTTGGTGCTTTTTAAAAGATATTTCTGTGGTAAAGGAAGCTCTTCTGTTAGCCGGGCAATTGTGTTTTCACAATTGTCTACTATTTTTATTTTTATTTATTCTAATGTAATTATTTGTAATTTCAGTTCTAAGGGTATAAACTTTATTCACTCCTAGTGGCTAGGTTGTCAACAGTTTGTCCAGTCAGTGTCATATAATAGCAATATATGAAAAAAGCTTATGTCAGAGAGAAAAGATCCTCTAAATAGCACATAGACAAGCATATTTTCAGGTGTTTCATTGTCAAATGTAACCTTGCTCCTAATCAAAGTGTTCAGGTATTATGAATATAAATGAAATGTTTAAAGCCCAAGCTGTAGAGCTCCTTATATACAACATATTTTTTTTTTCTCTAAATGTTTGGTGATTAAATATTTAGAAGCACGAGTTTTATTTATTCTACTTGCTTTTTAGATTTAATATTAATATTTTTCTCCTTAACTGTAAGTTTCTTGTTTTGTGTGTTAAATCTAAAAGTGAAAATTTTAACCAAATGTAAACATTTAACCTGTGTTAAAGAGTCTCTCTGTCAAAACTTCATAGTTAAGAGTTCCTGCTAATAAGGATGGCAATAAAGATAATTCAACAAATCACCCACCCATGATGGATGATTTGCATGAAATTTAAGGAAAATAGGATTTAGAAAGATCATTACAAACAGCTCACAGGGTGTTTCTTTAAATTTCGTAGTGGATTTTATTGGAAAAGGACAGAAACTTTTACTGTGGGGTCTTCTCAATTCTTTTCTTCAGAGCATCATAGACCTTATAACAATTCAAAAAAATGCACTTTCCTGAAAAAAAAAGAAAAAAAAAGTTGTTCAAATATATCCACCTTTCTGTAAGATTTGAATCTGTCAGTGAAAGTCACCTATGTCATTTTTCACTTCTGCATTTTTGTGTCGTATAAACACTTTACAAGCAATAATTTTGTCTTCTTCTAGACTACTGATAATGAACAAAAGCAGATCCCTCTGCAATTTCATTAAAAATGCCACATTATATTATATTTGTAAATTTGTCATATTTGATCTCTAAGCTCACTGTTACTCTACTTAATGCATGCCACTCTGTCTACGGTCTTCATTTTAATCCAATGCACAGGTACTTCATAGGATTCCTTACTGAAATCCATATGCAGTCTATATAGTCACTTAAATTGATCAAAATAGTAATTCCATACAAGAGAACGTTGCTGCTTGGTTTTTAATTGTTCTTTCTTAATTTAGGTCATTTACTAAAAATAAGGTGTGTTTGTTTGTTTGTTTGTTTGTTTCACATGTTTTACCACTGTTATCAAGTTAAATGATTAATGATTTGGAAGGCCATATTAAGCACAATACTGGATTTCATTCAGTCACTCAGAACTTCCCCAGTGCTACCAGATTTGCTAAGTCTGAGCATTGCTAGTTCGGAGAAGGCCTCAACTATTTTTCCAGATTTCCAATTGTGATTTTACTGAATTTGTAGATTTTAAAATGTTTGCTTTATAAAATGTTGCAAAAATTGTTCCCTGTTTATTTTGAAAAAAAAAATCTAAGGATCACTGTGAGCTGTAATTATTTTACTGTTTTGGGCAATGTCTAGTTGTGTACAGCAAGTTCAAGTGTATGTAAGATATTTCAAGCCTATTAAGTTTGCAATTCTATAATCAGATCTTTTGTCTATTAGATGTCTCTGTAATGTGGGATGACCCATAAACTCTCCTGGATAATGGAAATTAACAATTGAAGACTTCTGAATCTCCTATAGACTCCTTCTGCATCTCTTCTCCTTGCACGCTTCTTCATGCTCTTGCATGAAGAGCTCTACGTACACAGCATGAAAGGAAAGCACAGAACGGGTTAGCATAAGAATTCCTCACAATGCATTAGTAATAAATTAGTCCAGAGAACAGATTATTTTCTATTAATAAATTCTGAGGCACACCTTGCCTAATCTGGTCTCACCTCTTAATAATAAAAAAGGTCTTTTTGACAGGTTGAAAAGAATTTCCCCTGATCTCACTGAAAATCTGTCTTACATGTAATGTTGATTACCATACCTCCCAACAGAGAGACATTGCAGGGAGACATTCTGAAATAGCATTTTGGACTTGGACCTTCCTCATGCTGATGCTTCCTTCTTACTTACCTGAGGTAAGAAAAACAGTGTCCCATATGGAAAAGCAACTAGTTGGAACTCAATTAAAGATGATAATCCTAGACTGTATTTCCATTCATTTTTTTCAGTGATTATCTTAAACAAGATGTTAAGCACTTTTCCCAGCCAAACCCTGTTATCTAGAGGAAATTTCATTAATGATTCATAATCATCTTTTTATACAAAACACAAATAAAATTTGGATTAGATAGGGGCATGCAGCTATTTTGTGTGACTGCTGTAAACCAGATTGGAAGCTAATTTAGCTGAAAATTATCCCTGCATTTTCTTTTTTTTTCTTTTTTCTTTTTTTTTCTGATTTTATTTTCTCTGAGATAGCTCCAGGCTAGCTCCTTCCTCTGGTTCTTCAAATGGCTGCAGGAACAGCTGTGTCTTGACAGTGCACGGAAGAAGTTCAAGAGAAAAAGAGAGACGAAGACAGGTTTGCAATTGCCATAACTGCCACCACAGCCCTGTTCAGTTTCTTTCCAAACATAAAACAAAAACGTTTTTAAATTTCTAGCCATCTGTATCATGATGGATTTGTCTTCTTTCAGTGCTGTTATTCTCCAAGGTAATCATATTTTTAGCATCCTAAGATTTTTATTTAACATATTTAGGTTTTTTTTCATTGGCTGTTTGCAGTCTCCTGTCTTCTGTCATCAATGACCATGTTTTTCATCCCTAACTAGGGCATCTTTTAAACTAACTTACATTCATGAATGTAAGAATGTAAGTATGGGGCACAGCACTTTCTTTCTTAAGCACTTCCTAGCTGCTAGTCAGCCCATAACACAGAAGAATTCCGTGATCAGACATAATATGGTGAACAAATATAATTCCAGTTTCTAAAATTATTATAAGAAATAGCTAATAATTAGCTATTACACTAAATGTAGTTTATGCTGCACACACACACACAAAACCTAAAGAGTTTCTGTAATATCACAAATTGCAGAATCATGAAAATACGTAACATATGAGAAAGTGACATGCTAAACGTTGTTACATGAAAAAAAAATCTTCTGCAGATAAAATCAAGAAAAAATCAAAGCAAATTACCTTGGTTGTTTTGCACTGTTGTAAAGGAACATCAATGCTCACCATCCAAGATGAAAATCTGCTGAACTCTAACTTTCCAGGCAGGCCACTAAATAAAAAGTCATAGGAAAAAATAAAGAAAGTATCTCAGCAGAATACTCAAATTAATATCCATCTAATATGTCCCTACAGCTTATGCTGATTAATCAAATTGAACTATAACAATAGCTTCTTTATACATTCAGTTTTAATCAATTGTTTTTATCACTTTTTTTGTAAGGTTAATCTGAGATCAGACTTTATCATGTTTTAATTTGAATCTAAATAATAATCTCATATTTGTAGGATCCTCATGCTTTTTGATTACTGCATCAAAAAACTGGTAGCTGTTGAGCAAGAAAATTTTCAACAGATTCTGGAAAACACTCATTTTGTAGTTTTGGAGTATTTGGGGAAGATGTTGCCATCAAACTGTTTTTTTTTTTTTTGTTTGTTTGTTTGTTTTTTTCCATAGGAGGCTTTGCCAGGCAAATGTTCTGAAGATCTCTCTAACCTCAACGTAAATTTTGTGTAATATTCTTACTTGTTTTATGCATTGTTTTCCCTTCCTTATAGACGGCATCCTCCAAGGACTGTCCTAACAGATAGTAGAGAATTCCAATTTCTAACCCTGCAGAGCCATAAAATATTAGGCTTGAAAGTAATGAAATATTTTTGACATAGCAAAACTTTTATTAGTGCAGAGCTAAGTCTTTCCCATTCTAGGGCTCAAGAGAGTGAAAAAACACTTCTGAAGAAAGTATGATGGAATACCAAATACAAAATACTGAGGCAATAAAGGGCATAAAAATGTATTTATAAATTGCATATTGATTTTTTTAAATTGTAATGATTAGAAATTGCTGGAAAAACTGGAGTACTACCCTATTCCCAGAGATGGCAATTTACCCTGCAGAATAAACACCATACGTTTGTAGTTCTTAAACTTACTTATCAACTCAGTGGAAATATATGTGTTAAAAAATTCTAAGTTTATGCTTATGTAAAAAAGATTTTATGTACAGGTACTCATATGTAAAAGCATCAAATTATGTGCACACTATATAATAAATGAATTAAGCACAGTTAAGTCACCACAACCAAACAGGTTACTACTATCTGATAAATCACAGCCAGTAGATAAGATCTTTGCTTGCCCCAATTTGAGATACTATGTATTTGACTCAGCAGTCTTCACTGAAGCTAATACGTTTTAACTAACAGACAACTGAAATGCAGTAACACTTTTGGTGATGGGTCCCAAACAAAGGTGTGTGCCTACACTTTAAATAATACCTTACCAGTACTCTTTAAATGTTGTGATACATAAATATATTTCGCTAGTGAAAGTAAGTATAGTAAAATTATATGTATTTAATTCATCAATTCTGTGAGACACACTAGCATTTTTTAGGTCTGTGAGAATTACTACATAATACAAATATTGCTGATATATTGCTGATATATTTCAAAGTTCTCATATTCTAGCCTTTGGCACGTAAATGAATAAAGAGTTGGATTCTAAATAAGAAGCCGTCAACCCACTCATTTAAAGTCCACTCTGACTGCTATCTGTGAACAGAGAGGAAGATTTACAGGAACTGCTCTTAAAAATCATTTTCACAAAGTGTTCAAGCCAGCCAGAGCCCAGTCTAAAAAGGGGATAGGTCTAACCAGCACCACTGGTTAGTGATTATCTGCCAAGAGGCAGGCAGCAGCAATCACCAGTGTTTTCATGGAAAGCTGTTGGCTGAGCTGGCGAAGACTGGTACGAAGTTTAGACAATAACTTGCAAGACACCTACAGTGCTATCTTCAAGTCCAAGGGACCACATGAGGATGGGCTGTGTGTATTTACACCACCAGAGCATCATTTTCAACAGCAAAAGAAGCAATGTCTGTCTTCCTGAAACCATACAAACTATCAATCACTCTGTTATAATTTTGGCTTCTTAAGATAAACATTCAGAGATCCTTATACAGTTTTACAGCATCACTGCATGAGAATCCCCAATAATTTGCAAATGTTTAGACACTGAGACTTAACAGAAAGGAAAGCCTTCTTCTCATCCGTTCCAGAAAGACTTCTTCCCACCTCACTTCAAAAGCATAACTAGTGAGATATCCACAAGGGATATCTATATACCACTACTTTTAGGCAATCACTTTTTAGACATACCACTCCATCTTAGACAATTATATCTTTTATTTAGCCTGGTAGACTGCTACTTGTTGTGAATCCCGTTCTGTGGTACTTAATTCTCTCCACAGAGGAGTTAGGAAATTGGACACAATTTCTAAGTGTCTGTGGATCTTGTTCTAACTATATGGAAAAGTTTGGTCATTATTTTTAAATTAAAGAGAATTTTCACAGAATCACAGAATGCTTGAGGTTGGAAGGGACCTCTGAAGATCATCTAGTTCAACCCCCTTGCTCAAGCAGGGACACCTACAGCATGTGGCATAGGATTGCATCCAGGTGGGCTTGGAAGATCTCCAAAGAAGCTCCACAAGCTCTCTGGGCAGCCTGTTCCAGGGCTCTGTCACCCTCACAGTAAAGAATTTCTTCCTCGTATGGAGATGAAACTTCCTGTGTTTTAGTTTATACACATTACCCCTTGTTCTGTCAGCAACCACCAAAAAAAGTTTGGCCTCATCTTCCCTACATTCTCTCCTCAGGTATTTATACATATTAATAAGATCTCCTCTCAATCTTCTCTTCTCCAGGCTAAGCAGGCCCAGATCACTTAATCCTTCCTCACACAATAGATGCTTCTGTCCCTTAATCGTTTTTCTTGCTCTCTGCTGGAGCCTATCTAGAAGCTCCACATGCCCCTTGTCTTTGGGAGCCCAGAGCTGAACACAAGACTCCAGGTGCGGCCTCACCAGCGCTGAGTAGAGGGGCAGGATCCCCTCCCTCGACCTGCTGGCAACGCTCCTCCTGATTTAGGCCAGGATCCCATTGGCCTTCTTGGCCAAAAGGCCACATTGCCTGTTCATAATTAACTTGTAGTCAACCAGGACTCCCAAATCCCTCTCCACGGAGCTGCTTTCCAGCAGGTCAACCCCTAATCTGTACTAGTGGCTGGGGTTATTCCTCCCCAGGTGCAAGATCCTGCACTTGTCCTTGTTGAACCTCATGAGGTTCCTCTCTGCCAACTCTCCAACCTGTTTAGGATCTTCTGAATGGCAGCCCAGCCCTCTGGAGTGTAGGCCACTCCACCCAGTTTTGTATCATCTGCAAACTTGCTCAGGGTGCATTCCATCCCCTCATTGAAGTCACTGATGAATAAGTTGAACAGCATTGGGCCCAGTACTGACCCCTGCGGGACACCACTAGCCACAGGCCTTCAACTAGACTTAGCACCATTTATCCTGACCATCTGAGCTCTGCCATCGAGCCAGTCCTCAATCCACCTCACTGTCCACTTATCTGATCTACACTTCCTGAGCTTTCCTATAAGAAGGCTGTGGGAGAGTGCTGAAGCCTTGCTGAAGTCAAGATAGACAACATCCACAGTTTTTGCATTGTCCATCCAGCCAGTCATCCCATTGTAGAAGGTTGTCAAGTTTGTCAAACATGACTTCCCCTTCGTGAATCCATGCTGGCTAGTCCTGATCACCTTCTTTGCCTTCACATACCTAGAGATGGTCTCTAGGATGAGCTGCTCCATCCCCTTTCCATCTCAGGAAATGTCCAGAGACAGAGGTGAGGCTGACCAGCCTGTAGCTTCCTGGCTCCTCCCTCTTGCCCTTTTTGAAGACTGGAGTGACATTGGCTTTCTTCCTGTCCTCTAGCACCTCCCCTGCTCTCTATGACCTCCCAAAAATGATAGTGACTGAGCCTGCCAATTCCCTCAACACTCCTGGATGGATCCTATCCAAGCCCATAGATTTATGGGTGTCCAGTTTGCCTAAAAAATATATAACCCAATCTTCCTCGACCAGCGGAAAGTCTTCCTCTCGCCTGGTTTTCTCTCTTGTGTCTGGGCTCTGTAGTTCATAGGATTCATGGTTCCTTAAACAGAAAAGATAGAAGCAAAGAAGGCAATTAGTAACTCTGCCTTCCTCGTATCCTCTGTCACCAAGGCATCCAGCCTGTTCGGCAGTGAGACCACACTTTCCTTAGTCTTCCTCTTGCTGCTGATGTATTTCACAGAATCACAGAAGGGTTGAGGTTGCAAGGGATCTCTAGAGATCATCTCATCCAACCCCCCTGCTCCAGCAGGGACACCTAGAGCATGTGGCACAGAGTGGCATCCAGGCGGGTTTGGAAGGTCTCCAGAGAAGGAGACTCCACAACCTCTCTGGGCAGCCTGTTCCTGGGCTCTGTCACTCTCACAGGAAAGAAGTTCTTCCTCCCATGGAAGTGGAACTTCCTGTGTTTTAACGTACACTCATTACCACTTGTCCTGTCACTGTCCACCACGGAGAAGACCCTGGCCCCATCCTCCCTACAATCAACCCTCAGGTACTTGAACATGTTAATCAAATCTCCTCTCAGCCTTACTTTCTCCCGACTAAACAGGCCCAGCTCGCTTAGTCTTTCCTCATATGACAAATGCTCCAATCCCTTAATCATCTTCGTGGACCCTCTGTGGACCCCTCCTGTGGACCTTCCACTGGACCCTCTGTAGAAGCTCAATGTCCATCTTGTACTGGGGAGCCCCAAACTGCACACAAAAGTGCAGCTCTGTAGAAGTCCTTTTGTAGAAGCTTGTAGAAGCCCTCTCTGTTGTCCCTGATGTCTCCTGCTAACTGTAATTCTACATGGGCCTTGGCCATTCTCACTGCATCTCTGCATTCTCTGAGAGTGTTCCTGTATTGCTCCCATGTGGTCTGACCCTTCTTCCACATTATATATGCTCTCTTTTCTCCCCTCCACACAGGTCTCCTGCATCCCTACCTAGACTTCTTTCTTGTAGGAGTGCACCGATCCTGAGCTTGGAGAAAGTGATGCTTGGCATTTTTTTTTACATACAGCAAACACATCCAAACTGGGAACCTGAGAGATCGCGAGCTACTGTGTGAAAGGAATACCCTACCCAAACCCTAATGCTATTCCTGCCCACAACTTATGTGTATATGAGGCTCCTTTACTCTGTGCTCTGGTTTCCCAGGAGAAGGTGCATGCCAGGAGGAAAGTCAGGCATGTTTTAAGCAGGAAACCAATCTAGCTTCTCAGAAAATGAGAATCTCATGGTATGACTCATGTTTTTATTTTGTTTAGTAAAACTTATTATTAATCACATTACCTAAAGAAGCCCCATGTACACAGTAACATGCACATATGCAAGTGTGGTCTACTAGCAGGTTTCTAAACATTTTGCTTATGTTCTTTTGTTGAGACTTCCCTTAAGACCTTGAGACTTCCTCGCATCCTGTGCAGATGAAAGAACACCCTTCATTTCTCTATTCTTTTTTTGCAGTATCTAAGAAATGATACAAAAGAACCAATAAAATTAATTCTTCTGCAAGAGAATGAATTTTTATCCCAGTTTTATCTTTCCCATTTCTTTTTATTTACACAAAAAGAAGCTGGAATATGCTCATGATATATATGAGTATATGGAGAATTGGAATAAAATTAACATAACTGGTGGCAACTTAGTGGTATTTGGGGCATTCTGAAACCTATTTTTTTCAAGCCCACAAAAGAAAAATGCTATGACAATTTGTATCCATAGTCTCTTTAGTGATGAAATATAAGGTACAGAGACTAATACACAAAAACATGAGCTTAATAAAATTGTATTTTTGAAAACTTGAAAAGTATAAGAAAAATATTTAAAGTCATAGCAAGAGTATACTCTAGATGGTTAATTATGTAATCTGTGTTTTTATAAGATTATTACATTAGGTTGGAGTCATGTTTCATGAAGAAAGAATTTAAAATTTGAGGAGGCCAAAAGAGTGATTTCCCTTCAACATAGATTCATTTTTTACACTTTCATACACAAACTACAAGCTTGCGCTACTAAAAGAAATCTCATATTAGCATAACAATATCACAGGATGTTGGAACAAAAAGACCTGAATGAGTAGCATGTCTAAGAACAAGCTTTCAGCTGATTTGTTCCACTACAGCTACTGAGCTATGAAACTTTGAAGACCTGGCTCATTTGAATCAATTCTTTCAGTTTTTAGCGTTCACATGCAGTAAAGCTTGTAAAAGAAACAATCAGTCATTAACCTTTTTCTAATACTGATGTGTTATTGAAACTACAACTTGTATGCTTAATTATTTCAGGATTAAATACAGAGCATCTGAACTTCATAGAAAAATCTGCTACAACTGCAGAAGATTTTGAATTTGTCTGTCTTTATTATGAAATGGAATAGTTAGCATTCAAATATAGTACACATAGGTAAAGCATATGCTTAATATATTTAATGTTTTATATATACATGTCCATGATATGTTTAATGTATATGCTTTATAGTATGTCTTATATATGTATGCGTTTTTTATTTTTGGAATATCTTTTTCCTCAAAAGAATAGCTACACAATATAAAAAATACTTACAAAACTGTCAATATTTTATTTAGGGCAACTATTTACCAAAGGAAAAAAGAAATATATATATATATATTCTACCCAATAAACAAGTAATTATTTTCCCCCATAGTAAGACTTATTTGTATTTGAAAATTCAAATATATCTTATTTCAGTTCCACACCTGTAATGTAAATAATGGAACAACTCCAACATTTTTAAGTGAACAGTATACTTCTGCTTCTTCTTCAGGAATTCCCGTTTTCAAATCATAGTAGGTATTTTTCATACCTCTGAGATGAAGAGGGCTCTTTGTTTTTGTTAGTTGTTTCTGGGTTTGGGTGTTTGATTTTTTTTATGTTGAGGATTATGCCTGTGTTAACTTCAGAAACTTATTTCAGCTCGGGTTTTGTAAAATGTCTTTTCATTATTAAGCAGCATTTCCCTTACTGAAGTTTTCTACCTTAATAAAATTATGTCCTGTATCTGCTAGGTAATTTGAGGCAACATATAATATATTTCAAGCATTTTCAGATGAGTTTTAATATCTGGAGTGTTCTTTTATTTTTTAGGATAGTAAAAAGAATAGTTTTCTTGAAAAATAAAATTTTTAGTGCCTCATTAAAATATATAGTGCCTGTCCGACATGGATCTCCTGTTCATGCTCTGATTGTTGGATCACTTTCTCGGCTTGATTTAGTGTCATTCTGCTCACATACCTAACACATATTGTGTATCATGTAGTAGATTTTTCCACTTCTGGATCAGTTTACTGACCTTAATCTTTTAAATATTCATCTATTAAGAATGAATATATTTACATAGTGAGGCGTATATGAGCAATAGGTCTATGTTTTAGAATTTTAAGTAGCTGTTCATTGAGACTCTTATTGTTTTTTTTTCAAGGTAAAATAAACAAGTGGCACCTGAAGAAAAAAATATATTCTGTTTAGAAACCTTTATAATCCTCAGCCTTTCAATTATTTGGGAAATTTTCTCATAAAAAGGAAGTTTTATATTAAGCATTTTTCTGCTGTTGCCATTTGCTTAAAATATAAAGACATATTGCTAGAACACAATGAGCTGCTTTAAAAATTATGGTAAAATAAAAATTGCCTTTGGTGAGAAATAAACTACAATGGTAAGTACATTATTTAGCAAATATCCTGATGTCAAGCAATCGTCCTTTGTATCAGTAGTAGCAAGTATTAGCACATGTACTTGCATGCAGCAAAAAAACAACTGTAGGAAAATAAATATCTATATACTATCACAAAAGCTCCAAAGGCTATGAAGAAGATGATGCTAAGTTAATAAAAGTATATGGAAATGTAAACAGAATCAAAAAAGATGATGCTTACAAAAGTTTAAGCAAGGATACACTTAGCACAAATTTAAGTAATAGAAGATTGATTATGAGTTTTCTGAATTGTGTGACTTACAATTACATCTTTTGAAAGAGCTTGTGTTGCATGTCAGAAATTCTGCCCGTAGCCCACGTTTATCAAAAGTGTAAAACCTGAAGAAACTTATCAGAGCATCCCTAGTTTAACTGAATAATTCAGCTATGTGATTTGCTTTGAAACTACTTTTGTTCTTTCCAGGAGTCCAGCATTTCACCAATTCTTCAAAAATTATCAAAGTTAACTGTTGTCAAATCTAAGATTTCATCAGAGAGCTCTTTAAGTACTCCAAGGGGGGCTTAGCTCTTATTTTTTTGCATTAATATTACTGTAATTTCAGCATATTTTGATATTATTTTTCTCATTCCAGTAAGTCAACTATCGTCTTTCTTCTTAACCTTTGACCAGCAATAAATTTATAATCAGACTCCTTGTCTTTCATGTCCCCTTGTTATCTTTCTTCATTGGACTTCTGGTTTTGTTCTTGCTTGCTTATGATACCGTTTTATATGACTCCTTAGTAATCTGATGTTTTTCTACTTTCTGTGTGTATCTTGCGTTAGAGATCCATGGTGTGTTCATGTTTTAGCCAGACTTGTCAAAACACAGCAAAGTAATATAATCTTTTTCTGTGATGAATTAAAAGGACTCGTGGTTGAGAAGAAAATGTATGTTGATGTTAGCAAGGCTGATGAAATTGCATCCCATTACCTGCCTCTGGTTTCAGGTAGCAATGAGCTACAAACTTCTGGAAGTTCAGGGAGCATAGAGGAGGGAAGAATATGTTTCTGCAGTGTTTTTTACACATCCTAGTAGGAAGTTAATATTGGCCATACTCATGGAAAAGAGAGGAAGGCAAAGCAATATGTGATCTAGTAAGATAATATCCATCAAAACTGCCAAATGATAAGACACGAAGTGTCATTTCTGTGAGTATTCTTGCAAATTGAATATTTACTGCATTCTTAAAAGCAGTTAATAAATACATTACTAAATCTATTTTTGGTGAAATTCCAGTAATGAAGTTTTGCCTAAGCATTTTTCTGGACAATTATTCATCTGCTATAAAATTTAAAAAGTTTTCAGTCATAGTTCAACATCAAAGTCCAGCAGATAGCAGTCATTGGATCACTATTTTTAAGGTCTGTGTTTCTTACTGCTACCCAGCAAGTGTTTTCTGTAAGAATTTATAGTACTGTGCCGCTATACTTTCACAATAGTGATGCTCTTGATAATTCAGGTTTTTCATATATTTAAAACTTCCTGGAAAAATAAAGTTCCAGGTTGTAATTTCTTGTGTTTTTAAGTTTAAGAGATTATTTACTTTGATTTTTTTTTATCTAGACATAGATTCTAGCTAAAACAATGTCAATTGTCCTCCTTTTAAGAGAGTAGCAGAAAGATCCCAACAGTTTTCAGCACGTATCTTGAAGACTACCATATAGTGTATGAGATCTAAAGACTACCATATAGTGTATGAGATGCATGAAAAATTTGATTTTCACTACTCAATCTGAAAGATAATCCTTCAAACATCACTTTTGAGAAATAACAATTTTTTTTTTTACTTTCATCTAATGCAATATCAATAATGGAATTTTATAAGCAAAGAAGTGAGAAAAGATAAGGTAATTTTCTTCTGAGTCCTTACTATTAATTATTTTTGTGGAAGGAATCATCTGGGAGTTCATGTAATTATAAAGCTTTAAAATGTCTTCTTGTAAACCTTACTAAAAAATACAACTAGCTTCTAACAAAGAAATTTTTCCTTGGTAAACCCTAAGGGAAAATATCCCTAAGACAAATAAATTCAGAAAATTATTCAAGTTATTAAAATTTTCAGAAGTGATGTGATGTTCCTCTAAAAATTGACACTGAAGAGCTCTTTGCAAGGTGTCATGAAACAGAACTTTGGTGAGAGTTGCAGAGTTGCTAGTTGTGTAATTCCCAGACATGAACTGGGAAATTAGAGTTCAGCATTTTCTGCCTGGATTAGACCTTATTAAGGGATCCTAAGAGTTTCCTTCTCTATGTTTTTTCTTACAATGGTTTTTAAAGAGAGAAATTGACTATATATATATGTGCATACTCCAATTTCAAATGTTTGTTCATGAATTCAATTTAACATTGATGAGTGCTTTAATGATCATTAATAATCAAAATATTGTGAGATACTTACCTCTCCCTTGGAATGCAAATATTTTTCCTGTTTAATTTTTTGCATCAGTCTGAATCTGTAAAATGACTTTTTTAAATCTAAAATTAGAAATGTGACTATAGTAAAATACGCATGATAAGAAGTTAAATTATCTGTTGCATTTTACTTTGGAATTTGAGTTAAAATTATTCTTGAGTGACAAAGTGGATGAATTTGAAGAACCGCTACTCAATTGCTCAGCTGATGGGTGGTAGCTCAGTATGCCTAGATATTTATATTGTTATATTTGGACACATACTCATTTAATTTAATTAGTTAATTTGCACATACTCATTTTTGTTCAGGTTTTCATATGCACTACCTGAATATTCTGTGTGAATTAAGCATGTGTTGCTGAATAAACTGCTCAGTCAGAGCAGGATCAAAGTGGTTTATTGATTTATTAAAGACACAAAATTCATTGATAAATGGTGAACTATACATTCAGTGACCGAACAGATACATCACAATACTAAAAACTTTGAAAATGTAAATATATCCTAACAAATTTCTAAACAGCCTTCCATGAGTTCTGCAGACTCCATTCCCGCCACCCTAGCAGGTACCATGAGTGCCCTCCTGCTGTCCGTGGGTGAGCTGGACATGGTGCCCGCACAGGCTGTGCCAGCAGGTCTGGGCAAAGCTCTGATGCCAAAGGGCTGCCACTGCCACTGCTTTGCTGCCACCTCCTTGCGATCCCATCTTCTAGCTTCAATTTTCTCAGACAGTTTTGGGTGTCCCACATCATTGTCACATTTCTATCTTGTCAGCTGCTTATTATCCAGGCCGTTTTGCCAAGAACATGCTGTGCCCCCAGTTAATAATTCGATTGAACAGCCCACCCCAAATAGGGTAGGTTTCAGCTAAAGTTGGCAGAATATGCAGTGATTGCTAATTGCACATTTGGGCTATAATGATATCAGACAGCAGAATTGAAAATTAAACACCGAAGAGAAACTGCTTCTGTCTTTACTGTTTGGCACCTAGACAAAAATGAGAAGGGAAGCTGGCTGATTGAACACAGAGGAACAATGAGAATAAAGGAAATTATTAAGAATGAGTGCTAAAGTGGCTCCTAATAAAACATCATTAGTGTTTCTAAAAAATATAGCTACTGCCAAATGCCATTCTAATCAAAGGTGCTTTGGCCCTCATTATGAGAGAAAAAGACCAATTAATTTCTGAGCTGGAAACTGATGGTTACCTAAGGATCCATGATGGTTAAGCTGTTACTTTCAATATGGTTAGAGAAAAAGAGAATCAAAACAAACAATAAAAGTAATTACTGTTTCAAAAGGATGCATTTCAAATATCTACAGGACAGTTACAAATTAAAATATGGAAGTAAATATTAAGATGGAACAATATGTGTCAAGAATATAAGACATGAGAAATGTGTTGGAATGAGAGTATAGACAACATGGAAATGAGAGTACAGACAACGAGACATTTTTTAGGATTCCCCAGTCACAGTAGAACACTGGACATACCCATGTCTGTTTTTCAGGTTAGCCAACAATGTCATTTCCAATTCTAGTTGCTTCACACACAAATTGCTGGGGGGAGTTGGAGAACAGATAAGCTGATAGCATATGAATCTCCTGCT
>NW_010577423.1:108938-151424 GCF_000705375.1 Tinamus guttatus | reverse complement strand
AGCTGACTTAAGAGCAGGACTGGTAGGTATGTTGGTATTCCCATGCAAACTGACTTGCACGTAAGATCGCGCTAGAAGTGATTGCTCTAAGAGATTTGTGATTCTCCTTGCTCAAGCAACAAAGGAAAGAATGAAGAACTAGTCCCTTCACAGAGAGTATAAGGGTGGCTTCGAAAGCACGGAAGGCTGCTCCTATGCTGCAGGTGTCTTTGCTATGTTTTAGGGGAATAAATATTTTGGCGCATTATATAAATTTATGCAATGTTGCCTTGGCTGATGATTATACAGCCAGTAGAAGAAGCGATGAGAAGACTAATCATGTGTATAATAAGTGCAAAGCCAGAGACAAGTGGCAAAAGAGAAATTATAGCTAAGGTGGGAACACAGGACAGAATCTTATTTCCAAATCAGCCTCTGTAAGCCTCTCTCTTTTCTGCAGGAGAACTGTGGGAAAACAGGAAGGAAGATAATGTATGCTATACAACTTGTTAGTCTGAAGCCTTTCTGAGGAGTGTTGTACTTGTATGTATTGCAGATACTCCTTTTTTTTTTTTTAATATACCCTATATGTGAAAGTATTCAAATTCTCTAGTTATTTCCATATCACATATCTATGTCATTCTTGTTTCTGTGTTCAATCCAGATTACTCAGATTGGCCCAACGGCAAAGTGAAAGGACAAAGAATGCTAATTAGCTAATATCAACCATTATTTACCCCCCACCATCCCTCATCTTAACAAAACACTGTCACTGCTATTGCGACTAGCAGCAAATCAGGGCAATTTTCAAAGGTATTAAGCAGTACAGTAATCTTCATTACTAAAAAAGACACTTAGCATGATGATAAATATTTAGCAAACAGTGGAAAACATTGCCTCTCAAAACAGCAAAAATGCAGCTCAGCTGGTGTATCGCATTTATGAGAGGCAGAAACTCCCACTTGTTATTTAGTTCTGAGTTAAGCAAGTACCAGAAATGGGGCAGACCCTGTGTCTCACAGATCTTTCTCTCCCTTAAGTTCACATTACTCCAAGCTCTTCCAGCTTTTGCACACATGCCATCAGATAGGATCATAAAATGGTCTCCAAGGTCAGATCATCAAGCCCAGTATTCTGTATCCATCAGTGATAAAAGGAGAAGCTGCACAGGGAGAACACATGAGACTGGACACTAGCTGTGGAACATCTACTTCACCAGCATCTTCAATTACTGAGCTAGACGTGAGAGATTACATCTCTGCTTAGTGCTTTTAGTATCTATTTATGGACCTATTGTCCATGAATTAGTCTAAATTCTTTTCTAAATTTACTGATATTTTCTGCCTTTCTACGGCAGCAAATTCCAGAAGTTCATGGGTTCCTCTATACTGTTTTAAATTGGCCACCTACTAGTTTCATATCATGAATAACAGTTGTGCATTGAATTTACTCACTACCTTTATATTGTGTAAACTCAGCTAAAGCCTTTCCCCCACCTTGGTCTTAATTGTCCTTCCCTGTACTTTCTCTTAATTCCACCATATTCTTCTTGAGATGTTAAGATCAGAACTGCACATGACCTACAGTCCTAAAAGGTTTTTTTTTATAAAGATTGTTTCCAACAAAGGAAAAGAAAATCGGGAAACTGTTAAAAGCATTTTTTCAGTACTTCATTTTAAAATGCTTTACTGACATTTTTTTCCTCCATCTTTAGAAATAATTCAAAAAGGATTTACTCAATGGTGATCACTTATCCAGCAATTTCGGTAAGGCACACCAAAGACTCTTTGTACTCAAAATTCCAGACCTTGTTTAATTGCTTGCTATACAGAAATGGGATCATGTTAACATCTTGAGTTGCATTCTTCCTTTACTGATCTGAAATTAACACATCTCACTCCAGAGTGCCTGATGTGATATTTACAAGAGAAGAAAAATTAAAAAAGGAATAAAAATATGAAAGAGGAAGTAGGGTTTTTTTGTTTGTTTCTTCAAATGGACCACCTAAAATGTGGAAGGTAAATATTTAATTTTCTCTTTTGATAATTACATTTTTTAAGGTACCCCAGTAACAATGCAGTTGGCTAATTTAGAAACATCAGACTCTCCTATTGGAGTGGTTTACATGTTCCACATTTTATAAGACCTCATTGAGAAAAACAGACATGCAGTTCAAGTCCATTATATTAAACTTGAGGACTATTCAACCATTGATCTACAGGCTAAAATAAAAAAAAAACCTGCTTCCATCAAGTTATATATCAAATATTGAAGAATATATTCCTAAGGAAAATATTAGGTGAATTCAGACCGACTTCCCTGGTAGTTGGAATTTTTTTTGGCAAGAGAATTATTTCCTAGGGGAAAATATCTCATTCAGCTAGCCTCTAGAAGGTGAAACTATGAGAAATGTGGTGAAATATCTATCCTTTGATACCTTTCAACCAAAACTGAAAGCTTTACAATGAACTGACCTTTAGAAATGCTGCAGCTCTAAGCAGAGGGAAGGAATGCCAAATCAATTCCTTTCTTGGCTCCTTAAAAGGACAAACAGGCAGATTATGACATGAGAAATAAAGGGGAAAAAAATAAAAAGAACCAAGAAGTCTGGGATGGAGAAAAGGAGGATCTTTAGCACATTGTCTTATAAAACCTGGAATACTGCCCAGTATTCTTTAGGTCATATACAGACACATGTACACCCTTATGGTTTAAGAAATGATTAGTAGTGCTGTGGACTGGTATCCCTGTATTACAAGGTCAAGTATCCCTATACTGTTCAAACTATATGAGGTGTCAAACTTTACTATTTATATTGTATGTAATATGTATTATGTTATATATATATTATACTACATAGAACTTCATTTGCTGAAACACTTCATTAGTTCTAACAATTCTAGTCCTGCTAATGATGTTCACATGAGTCATTAATGTTTTAGCCTTCTGTTGTTCATATGTTTGCTACTTTAAAAGCTAGAGAATAGCACAAAAACTATGATAGAAGAATATTAAGTCAAACAACCTGAGACTAAGAAATATTAGCAACTGGATTTGCCTGCTCAATATTAATCTGCCTACATGTATATTTTTGGAGTAGTCTCTAAGTACATGACTAACTTACAGACAGGATCTCTGCCTATCCGTTCCATGAGTAGTATTCAACCTTTGCAAAGACTTAATCCTTCTGAATATATGCGTTTTTCTAGCTTCTGCTATGAAATTAAATTAAAAGCTATAAAAAATACTTGCCCTGCTATTTTCACAGAAAAAATCTCAAGTTTTTACATTTTTCTTATAAACTACAAACTTTTAGGAGAAGGTATTCACATACTGTATTATTACTATACTATACTTTACTAAAAATTTATTTTGCTTTGAACATTACTACTCCATATCCAATCCCTGGTAATATTAAAATTATCATGAGGTATTGCTATAATGCTGTTTTAGATGCAGATACAACTCCATTCTACACAGAAGTCAACATTGTTAGTCATTCAACTGTACCATTTGATGTTGCAACAGGCGGTCCAACTAGTTGGTTTCCATCCAGTAAATTTCTATCGTTTGAAGAGCATAAGATCCAGATGTCGATTAAGTTGCTGGATGCAACAACCAACATTGTAATCAAAAAACACCACAATAATAGTGGCATATGATATCTAAACTGAGTAAAACAAATGTTAGAGTCCTGAAAAACTTGAAAATGACTAATTCAAAATAAATAATTATTTATATAATATGGGTAGTACAAAACACATTATTTCAAAATGACAAATTTTCTGTGGTATTCAATTCACTTTGCAGCAAGATCTGATAAAAGTTACATTTTTGGGGAAAAGTGTGTAATTTTATATTAAAGCAATTACCAAACTTTTGTATTTTAATATTGTCATAGTCAATCACTTCCATCCTTGTCTACTTGGATGCTCTATGGTGAGTCAAAATATTGCTAAACTGAGTGAATACGGAGAGAAATGTCTGTTGGAAAGCATGATGATGATTTATCTTAGAACGAAATACTAAAATCTGCTAAGATTTTAATTAAGGAGATGCTAAATAAGCATCTTTGAAACAAACACTAAAAAAAGGTTTCATTCTTCCTGTAAAAGACACTGTACAGTACAAAATACAGTTTTATCCTATTTTTTTGTAGACAGATAGTAGTACTGATAATAGGAAAGTCTGGAATTTTTCTATTTAACCCTTTCAGAGTTAATTTTGTTGAATTGATAAGATTATTATCTATTTAACATTTGATTCTGCAAAGTACTAAGCAGCATGATCGCCAAAGCCCTTGTAGGCATAGCTAATTTTAGGCATGTGAGTAGTCTACACCAAACCATCAGCATGCTTTTCATAAGCACATGATGAATCACATCACTGAATCTAGGCAAAGATGTTCAGGACCTTGTACAATCAAGTTAAGGGTTTTACATGAAGTGAAAAGACAGTGAAGACACCCTGACTCATTTATAACCATCAGTTTAAGGAATATTAATGTTTTTATTCTAAACATTCTCCATGAATGTCTGTGAGCACATTTTCTTCAATTTATCTTCATCGCCTTTTACTAATTCTTTGGTTACTTTAGTGCTGTTATATATCTGACTTGCTCTATTTTTATAGACCCATAAAGAAAGGCAGTTGGGTCTTGTAGAAATGGGGGGAGAAGGGGGAACAGAAGAAGAGAAGGGATGGTGGTGATAAAATGTAATTCCTCTGAACACCTGCTGAGTTTAATTGCACTACAGCTGGTGCTGATTGTAAGTGGGTAAGGGAGGAGTAAGGAGGGGGTGACTGACTGATTGGCTGTCGTTACATCTAGTTTTATTGTCTTCCCCCTCCCCCCCCTTTCAGTATTATTCTTACAAGTTAAAAGAGACTGTGAGTCTGAGGGATCTAAACCAAAGAGGAATCTTATGATCTGTGAGCAGAATAAGATGCAGTGCTTCCTGGATGAAGACATCTGAAAAGAGTGTGTGTGAACCTCTAGAGCAGGACTGATGATCCCAACAGACAAATTGCCACAGTATGCAGCATTCACTAGAATGAAAGGTTTATAGGTGAGATATTTAAAGAGGTCACCACGCCCAGAGCATGTGGGTCTGGAATGAAATCGAAGACAGTGCTTGAGATGAAGGAGCTGTGGTCATTCAAAAGGGATAGGAAACCATGCAGAGAAATTTTCAAGCAGGTTCTCATTCTGCAAGAATTTAAGATAACAAAATGTGGTAGATTTTAAAAGTATAGCATCAAGGCACTGTGGAACAAACCACTGTTCAGAAAACTGATAGAAATGGTACTGGAAAATGACTGTTGTAATCTTATAATTGCTGGGGACAAGCTACATTGCTACAGATAAGTATGATGCATGTAGTTGTGAATTAAAATCTTTATTTTTAAAGTTGTCAGAAGAGATTACAGAACATCATAGGTGGATAACTTATTTTGTGGGGAGAAGCCCCAAACCCCAAATTATGGCTTAGTTTGCAAACAGCTACATGGGTAAAAATGAGATTTGGAATAATAAGAGAATACACTGAGAGGTATATTTCAGAATTATGTGGCATTTTTTTATGGTCAAAAATACTAATATTTATTTTCAGTAACCTTTGTAACAGACAAGACAGCTATCATTCAGTGATTTTTATTTTTTGGTGGGGGTAGGTTCTACTTGAAATTTAAAATATAATAGTGTAGAACTTTTAATTTTGGGGTAAAAATATTCAGTAGAAATCTGTTAAGCAAGTCAATTTTATAAATGAAATGACTTCATACATTTTCTTTGGCAACACACATGACAAGCTGGTTATGTTTATAATAAATACTTTTCAGGAAGTATTTACTTCAATTAAAATCCTGCGGATGATTTAAGTGTGTATTAAGTGGAAAACAGGCTTAATTGCAAGTGCCGAAGAAATAAGGTCAGTTGAATGTTGAAGCTGGAAAGACACTCGTACTCCTGGTGCATTGTAACAGGAAAGCACACTGCCTTACAATACTGTTAACTAATGCCAGAATAATAATAATAATAATAAAAGAGATTCAGGAAAAAGATGGGATATTGTTTGACTGGATTAAAGAGCTATGAACAACACCTACAGTCCTGGATAAAGAGTGACCTACAGCTGGGTTTCTCACCATGGAAGAATTTGCACACACAAGAGGCAGACCTTTGCTTCCCATTAGGTAGTCAGAAAAGACGGAGAGGAAGGAACCACTTAGCTATTGCAATTTGTCCTCTAAAATTCTGCCTACCTGGTACTTCAGTATCTATCTGACCTTCAATGACAATGCCAGTCTCTCTTTTTGTATTGTAATGTATCTAGTTTTTCAGAAATGATTTAATTTGTGAACATATACTACCACATATCAAGTAATTTGGGAGTGCTTAGGAACTCAACCCTAACTCCACATACTTGTGTACGGAGTGCCATATATTCTTGTTATATTTTTAAAAGAGATTCTCATTGGCTTATAAGGTGAAATCAATAATATGATAACATTCTTATTAGCGTATTACACATTCCCTTTTTTCTACATAAAATTTGTACAAAATTTGACACTTTCTAATTAAGTAATTCTTGTTTTAAAATTGCATGCTTAATTAACAAGTTAAAACTCCATTCAACAATAGCTCCGTGTCATCATGAAGGTTACCATCCCAAATGTTACCTGTCTGCTCTGTCCTGATAATAAAACAATAATTAATTAGATTTCTTTCTAAACTGTAACATTCCTGTTGAGGTAATTATTTAAAAGCTACAGATGCTGCAATCTATTTTTATTTTGCAGTCTGGATTTTCTTAACCTGCACACTAATAACTTTATATTCTCTCTCCATTCCATTTAGCAGCTGTGAACAGTCAGAGCTTTGATATGCATAATTAGCAAATTAAAATGATTTATTTCCTGTATATTTACCTTTCTCAGGCTCTCAGTCTGAATTGAATGTGAACAGTTAAACCAAAGTTTCACATTTTTATATCCAACTAACTCCCAAGAATATATATATATAAAAAAATGGACTATTTTAATACAGATTCTATTTAGCCTTTGTCTTTCAATGACCAGCATACTGATATGGTCAAAAACAACCAACCAAATGCAACAAACTAAGACTTAATGTCTATTTGTCCAGTGCAAAATAACCAACCTACTTATCTAAGATCATCTTTTTGCACTTTCAAGAGACTTAAACCAGCGTCTTGCAAACCTCCAGGGGTAGACACTGTAATACCTTGATGGGTAAGCTGCTCCACTGCTGGACTGTATTCATGGGAAGTTTTTTCCTTATATCAAGTCTGGGCTAATCTGGTTTCAGCCTGCCTGTTTTTTTTCATCTTCCTGCCATGATCAGTATAGAATCTGATCCTATGTTCTTGGTGAACTCCTCATAGGCACTGGGTGGGAGGCTGTTATTACGTATCTTCAAAGCCATTTCTTCTTCAGGCTGAACACATCCCTCAGTCTCTCTTAAGAGGTGTTCCAGCCCCAGGTTGGTGGCCATTTCTGAACTACCCCCTGTTTATCATGTACTTCCATGTACTTCCATGTACTTCAGGGATGACACTGGATGCAGTATTCTAGAGGCCATCTAACAAGTGCTGAGTAAAGGCAGATATTTGCATCCCCCAGTCTCCTGGCCCGTGCAGCCAGGATGCTGCTGGCTACTTTACTGCCAGGGTTCAGTGCTAGCCCATGCGCAGTTCACTGTTTGCCAAGCACATCCTTTCCAGAAAAGCTGCTTACCAGGCACTTAGTCTATCAGTGCAAGGGGTTCTTTCTTCCCAGGTACAAGGCTTGGGATATGCCTTTATTGAACACCGATGGCAACCCTGCCCACAAGCATGTCAACGGGTCCCCCCAGTTACAACTTTATGAAGAAGTACTATACTGACTTCTCAAGGTCATTGATGAAGATTTTAAGCACGACTGGTCCAAATACATTTGTATCCTGTGGTACTCCTCTCATTATTGGCCTTAATTAAAGCATGACACTTTAAACTCTAGCCAACCTTCCACCCATCCAGACCTTAATGTAGGAAGTTGCATTTGAGAATATTGTGTGAGACAGTGATAAGAACCTTTTCTAAAGTCAGTGATATCCATTAATTTCCCACTAGTGACAAATCTAGTCACTTAATTATCATGGAATACCATCAGTTTGATCAGTCATAAATAACTTTGGTTAACCATGATGACTGTTCCTACTCACCTTCTTATGCTTCATGGGTACAGAAATGTGAAGAGGATCTACCTCATGATTTTCCTGTGGACCGATATGAAGTTTACCACCATGTACTTCCCTAAATTTGAGGGGAGGATTTTTTAAAATTTTAAAATGATTATGTTTTAGATGAATATATATATGACAATGGAATGCAATTTAACAGCACAAATATTATTTCAGCTATAAATTATTTTTACAGGGAATTAACCCTTTTAAATGTAGATATTCAAGTCACTTACTTACACTCCTTCTATAATCTGTGGAAAAATAAAATATCTCTTGATGGAAATTTCTTGGTCTCAAGTAGACAAGTAAAATAATCCAGAATCGCCACATATATTGCCTTTATCTCTCTACTGTCTCTCTCTTCTCATTTTCATTGAGCTAAACAACTAGCTGAGATGTAGACATCCATGACATAGGTGAGATGAGAACAAGGAAAAGCACCTTTATAAAAACAAGAAAAATCTTCCAAATGTCAAAAGAAACGAACATACCCCATGTTTGGTCCTGTTGATAGGTCATTGCTTTTTTTGAGACAACTGCAAATTCCTTTTCTAATTGTTTCCTGTCTTCACAGAGTTTAGAGACACGAGTGGAGTTTCCTTTGCTTGATTAACTCATGTTTTCATGGAAGCTTTTTATCTTAATATTTATATTGATCACTGGCTATATTATTAATGTTATTTTTTTGCTAATTTGTTTTCAAAACATTATGGAAAAGTGGCAATATAATTCATTCATAATAATCATCCTAGATATCCAATTAGCTTTCTATTAGCCTTTTTTTTTTAAAGCATTGAAAATGTTTGGGGTATTTTTCTTGAATTTACCTTGATATAAAAGCACCAATGGGAACTAGTGATTCTTGCTTTGTTTGGGGAATTTGGTTATTTTTAGCAAAGTGAATTTGCTACGGATAACAGAACTGGAAAAAGTCTAATAAAACCTCAAGTATAGACTAATGATACTTTAAAGTGACATGGTTATATCTCAGCAGGATAGCACTGGGCTTAGCCTAAATGTCAGAAGTTTGACAGACAGGTATCATAAAAACACATCTCAGTCACCTCCAGTGAAAGAAAAAGAGATGGACGTTGTCAAGAATGTCCTTCATCTTTCCTTGGCAATTAAAACAAACGGATGCACAGGACAACGTCTTCTCTGCTGCTCCATTCACTTGCTGCTTATACTAGGTACTGTTGCTTTATCTAGTCACTTGCTTTTCCTTATCTAGTCACTTGCTTTTCCATTCTTCTGCTCAACAAATTAGAGCAGTAAAAGAAAGAAATACAAAGGCACATACTAAGTCCCTTTAATTTCACTTCAGTGCTACTGACCTATTTCTTAATTTGGGATAGAAAGGGATAAAGAAATGAGTAAGCTCCAGAGTGCTTGTAATCTTTTTATTCTTTTTTGTTGTTCTATTCATGGTTAGGGCAGAGTAACTCTGTACACTGATTTTGGCAGCAAAGCTGGTTTTAATCCTTGCCATCATTTCTGCCCTGTAGCATAGTTCACATTTTTTTGTGCAGAACCATATTGCAAAGTAGATTACTGAAATGAGGTATACTAAAAGTAAAATAAAATTTATATATCTTAGGGAAAAAATAAATCCTTTCAGGTTTACAATGCTGCATCAACTGAAAGGATGCTGGGTTTAGTGTCAGGTGTGCCAGCAAAGCCAATATATTACAGAACTGAAGACACAGAATGGTTGAGGTTGGAGGGTCCAGCCTCTCTGCTCAAGCTCTGCCTAGAGCAGTCCAGGAGACATTTTGAATCTCCATTGATGGTGATTCTGAGCAACCTGTTACCATATCACACTTTTAGACAGTACTACTCAATTCCTGTCAGCTCAACGCTTACGATGGAAAAACAAAACAAAATAAAACAACAACAACAACAACAAAACATTGGCTGCTGTTACTGTTCCGTGATACAAAGCAGAAGCCATAGGGACTGCATTTGGAGGAGTGGTTTACAATGGTAGAAAAAAACAGAAATTGATTTCTGTTGGCTTATCTAATCCAGCTAAAATCTGTACTGTAGGAAAATCTTCATTTGGGAACTTAAGAAGTAAATGTAGAGAAAAGTAGATCAAAGCCTGAAGTAGAACAAATTTCCAATACTCAGCACATAATCCCGCTCCTGTTCCTGCCCCCACCCCAAACAGAGGGTTGAGACCTCAAAACATATACAGATTAATAAAATACGTGAGGTACACAATGGATTGTCAAATAGTCAACAGTAAGGTATCAACAGCAGATGGAACAATATGTTTAAAAATATGATAATTTCAACTGCAATGGAAGCAAGAGTTGGAAAGAGAAATTTACAGAGGGAATAAAGACAAGAAATGAGATCTGCCAAAAACAGACAGGTGAGAATACCAGTCAGCTGTCTGAATCAACCACCAGCTTGTTTCAATCATGTCCCCCATTGAGAGCTTGCAAGCCTGGAGCTGTGTGAAATCAGAGGCATGCTGCCAGGATGGCAAGAAATCGTGCCTTCATTCAGACATCTACCTCAGCAGAACTCTGCCTCCTCTCATTGTGTTGCAAGGAAATAGGTAGCTATGATAGTGGATTAGCGCCAAAGTCAAGGTGTATGCATCACCCTGGCAAACTGTGATTCATTACAGCCTGGGGCAGGAAGCACAGTAAATGAGCAGCATTATTTCTGTCCAGAGCTACTCACTGGCTGGTAATGAGAACTGCACTCTAGGGGAATTCAGCTGCTTTAATTTTGCCAGTTTCTGCACCAGGCTGATTCCTTCCTACCTGCTAACTGTGCATCAAGAAGAGGGGATTATTGCTCCCATGGCTCTGTGCTTGATTTAACCCACAAGCTAAAGTGGCCCAAAGCTCTCCAGGTCTGGGCTACCAACTGTTCTTGCAGTTACATTCAACATGTTCCAGTGCCTCAGTTCCCCCAGTGCAAGGGAAAGGAAACCTCAATGAGCGTCTATGCTCTAGCAAGCTGGTCATATAACAAACATGATTTCACTGAAGAAAAAGCAAACAAGACACCTAGCCCCACAGACATGTAATCCTTAGAGTAAAAGGAATGTAAGCAGATTCCTGCCTAAAATTTATTTTTATAGGAAAAGTTCCCCAGCTTGGACCCTTGCTGGCAAGCAGGAACATGTCATGTAGCTTTTTACAACAGGTAACCAAGGTCTGAAAGCACTGTCAGTGTCCCGGTAGCTTAAACTGCTGTGAAAGTTTCTATAATTCTATTATCTACATTTTTACTATTTTATCTGCTATTATCTACATTCTTACACTCTATGCTTCTGTTATCTGCCTATTATCTACAGAAGCTATAGTTCTATTATCTACAGTTTCTATACTTCTATTATCTACAGAGAGGCTGCACATTTTATTTCTAAATGTGTAACAAAAAACAGTGAGCAATTAAAAGCAGACAGGACCTATATATATCTATCATCAGCTAATTTTAGTGGAGCAAAGACTTATTCTGTAGTTATTTTGTAGCTGCTCAGGTAATAGTTTAATAGATTTTCTTCTAAAATCTAGTGAAAGATTTAACCAGGCATAATAGTAAGAGGCGAGTAGCAACAAAACACACTCAGAGTGTTATTACCCAATCCAAGTGGACTCTGATAATCAGTGAAAGACATTTAAATGTTGCTGAAGTTTCTTAAATCATAGGTTTTGCCAAAGGGAGCTCACTTTAAAGCTGTCCACATTCCATTCAGTTGGAGACCCCACACTTGCAAAGTCATCAATACCCACTGAGAGTTTGCACTCTTACAACAGTTATAAGGTTTGCTTTTGGTGTTCAGCATCTTCTAAATGGATGCACCATGTCAGATATTCTCATGGCAAACTATTTACAGAAAATTAACAGTGCTCAGGGTTGATTTGTCTCTACACAGCTCTAGCCATACAGTTATTAGTAGACAAGAGAAATCTGCTCCTGGTGGGCTGTTTTCTGTACAGATTTCTGTAAAGTCTCCTTCCTCCCACTACAGTTCTCTCAGCACTGCTGGGCATTTCACATCTACTGTACAGCTTTATACCTGTTTTCCAGATTTTCAATCAAAAGGGCACAAACTTGAAGTACTTCAGAGCGACCACTCCTTGCTACATGCCCTTTACCATCACAGAAGTTTCAACCAATAGTCCATTGATAAACCCATGTGCAACCATTAATGAAGGGCAGATTGGTTTAACAGAATCATTTACTATTACTTCTGTTTTACAATTGTGCATTGATACGGCTGAAGACTTCCAGGGAGTCAAGTCTTCTTCTTCTTCTTCTTTTTTTTTTTTTTCTTTTTTTTTTTCTTGTAGCACTCTTGAAAAATATTCATTATTCTATTTTCATTGTTTTAAAAAATATATCATTTTTGACTAGGGAAGAGGATATCCTTATGATTTCCGGTATTTGGATTCTGAAATTGAAGATGGCATTTCATGATTTATTAGGAGGAACACTGTAAAACACCATTGGACAAGACTCCTGGATACCATTGCTCCTTGTTATTTACAGAACAACTCAGTGCACTGAAGTATAGGAATAGTTTGGTTTTGGGTGCAGAAGTAGTCAAAAGGACTGACTACTGTTAATCGTTTCAAGCCCTGAAAGATATATACATGAATTCTTGGATATTGACTGAATAATATGTAAATATCAGGAATTATATACGAATGAAGATTAACTGAGATTGTGTTTTGAAGTACAGTGCTGTAAATATGAAACTAAAGCTATATGTGAACATACATGCAAATATACAAAAAGAAATTGGGGCTGAGGGCTCAGTGTAAGGAACAGCTTCTTCGGGCTAAATAGCCTTAGGACTTAGGGTTAAATAACTTTTCTGAAGTTAACTATAATATTCCATATACTACTTCCTATGTTTTCAGTGATCATTAAGGACCTTTTCTAAGAATGTGAAAGCTGTTTTCTTTAAAAAGATGACTGAGAATAATTGCCACCCAATTATCATTTTTTGCATACAGGAGCCCCAAGGTTTTTGTTTTCTATGATTGGTAAAAGACTTAAGCTGAGGTGAAGAGAGATCAAATACCTTTACAAATTACTGCCTCGGTACTCTACTGTGATAGAGGAAGCTCATCTTATTTCAGGTTCCTAAAGGGTTATTTTTTCTTTTCCTTTTCTTCTAGCTCAGATAGGAAAGGACTATAAATTGGGATTCTGCAGGGACAGAGGGGAAATGAAAACTGGGTGAAAGGACAGCTTCTCTGCACAGGCTTTCAGGGATGCTTTCATCATGGAACTTGGGAAGTTTTTCTCATTTTTCTTTTCTTTTTTTTTTCTTTTTTTTTTCTGCTCCCATTACCTTATCTTTGCTTTTATTTACCATTATTTTTTCACTGCTGAGCACATCTTACTGCTGTTTTTTTTTTCCTTTTTTGATCTGTCTTCTCCATTTATTTCTATATAGCTACTGAAAAAATAAATCCATAGTAATCTTGCATTGTAGAAGAGAAACAAGATAATAGTTTCTTTGTAATAATTTCTGTTGAAGAAATAAATCAAAGTGGGTTATCACTGGCAAGTTTTTACAGCTGTATTTCAGATCATAGTACTAATGTCCTGAACACAGCAAGCCCTTCTCAGGCTATCTCTTCTCAGGTATTTTTATCTTTCTTCCATCTCTTCCTCCAGCCCCAAATTCTTCTCAATCTATGTTTAACTGCTTATGAAATTGAAGCAAATTTTTTAATGTGAACTTCTGGAAAAAAAAAAAATGGAGAGACTGACGTGAGTAAATTGAGATGTGTAACATTGGAGAACTACAATTATCAGTACACAATCCATATTGTCCTACTACCTACAGAGAAATGATGTCTTATTTTTAGAGAAAAGAATCCTGAATGTGCACTTTAGGTGGAAAGAAAAAATAAAATCTCAAATTAGAGCAAAAAAATACAACAATAACTTAAATTTTATTAGGGGACAGGAAGGAGTCATATAAGGGAAATACCTCCTGAACATACTAAATAAAAAACAACCCTTCAAAGAAAACAAAAATTGGCCTAGATATAAAGTAGTAACTATACAAAACAAGAAAGTTTATTTTTCTTGTCCACATTAAGTATGTAAACAGAAATAAATGAAAGTTTTATTCTGTTGTGAAATAATATCAAAGGAACACTTTTTGATAAGTTCCCCCTGAGGGAACAGGGGAGCTAAAATGCAAATATCTCTGGTGATCACGCAAAAGAAAGAAAGAGGTAGCACAGAAGATTGTTTTCCCAGAAAGTAGACATTCAGTAGGGCTTGAATTTTAAGGCTGCATCTCCATGTTAAAGAATGCATTTTCGTAATGATATTGATTTAGCTGTGTTTGGGACCCCAGCACTCTTGGACTTAAGTTAAATAACTGAAGACGTTTGGTTAGCTCTGTTACTAGACTTTCTCCTCTGATTTCTAGGTAACCTACAAGCAGCATTCTCATCTTTTTCATATTCAAGCAAGTTTCTGAAGAGATTCTTTCTGAAAGAAATACCAACTTAGAGGTATTGAGTGTGTTTAAAAAAATCTTTCACATGATCAGTTTTCTTAATTAGTTCCTTAGCAGTCCATAACAAGTGCATGAGAAAATAGAAAAAAAAAAATCAATCTTTCTCTAAGATCTTCATCTCAATAGATTTTCAGCACTGGGTTTTCAAACTCGGTTGAAGAAAGAGCATGAGATTCTGCTGCACATTAAGAATCTTTACCTGTGACAATGTCAGAAGGAAAAAGAAGCAAAGATTCTAGTAATATTCTACTTGGACAAGGATAATATTCAAACTGAGAAGGATGAAAACAGCTGATGTCATCAGCATATACTACTTGGCACGGAAAAAAAGATGTTCCAAGAATTTCTGTATCCAGAGATTGAAAAAAAAATAAAAATCAGAATCTGTAGTGATTCTAGCCAATTAGATCAAGTCTTTCTTGATGCTTGCAAAAAAATTGCCAGACGTTATCTGTAGAAAAGTAATTAACAGATTACATACTGCAGAACAATTCTGAGACAGACTATTCAAGAGTATCTTGAAAAATAAGAGCTTATGCAGATTAGAGACAAAAAAAAATGTTTAACTCGTCAAAAAGAAAAGACTGAGATTTCGACTGAATGCACTTTACAAGGTTTTTACAGAAAGCTAATAACAAGTAGTAAAGACTTATTTGAGAAAGGCAAAACAAGACTCAACAGTCGGAAGCAGAAGACAACATCAAGTTAGAAAGACGGTACTTTTTTTTGTAATATCACAAAGGTAAATACTCAATGAAAAAAACTGACAGTGGAAGCCACAGAATTCTACATCTCTTCAAGACTGCATATCTTTCTGGAAAAACATGCTTAAACAAATGCAATTTATTGGGTTCAAGACACAAGTAACTGTATGTACAGCCTCTGTTGCAAAAGAATCCAGATTAGGTAATTGAACAATCCCTTCTGACCTTCAGATATACATTCAACAACAAAAAAATATATTTTATATATATATATAATTTATGCAATCAGGGCCCACATATTCTTGAGTTCCATGATATCTTCACTATCTCTGCTTCATCTAGCCAAGTGATGTTTGGTTATGACTTCAGTATTAATTTATTTAGGTAGACAGTCTAAGAATGTGCCGGGCTTTATATATCTGATACGTCTTTAGCAATTTTCAAATAAGCCAAAAATGATTTTTAAATTAGTCATAAATTATATCTTTGTTACAATTTTATGTATTAATCATGCATCAATCCTTCAAACATTTTAGCAATCAACGTCTTCAGTGTAACATTCCTGAAGTACAATTACATAAACATTTTATGACATGCCTGTAAAAAACATGTAGGTTTGACAAGTTAAGCAGGGAATACTGGATGAATTGTTAGAGACTCTGGCCTGAGTAAAGAACATCTCCATTTCCTTTCTCCTCTCATAGTAGAGATTTTTAAACAGTACAGAAAAGTAACTAACTAAATATTTATATTTCAACTTTAAATATTTATAGTTTTCCATTTTATCATATTTTATACTAAATATTTTTTTTAATTTCTCCTTTTTCATATTTTCCTCTCTGATATCTAGCACCGTTAATTTTTTGTATTTATTTTCTTTTCCTTTGGTCTCACCCTCTCTGCTGGCTTTTAATCTGGCAACATGCCCTATCCCTTGCAATCCGTTTAAATAAATGGAGATGTTGAGATCCTGTCAGGCCTCTCTCTGTATGTTCAAGAAACCATGCTAAAACATAGTTTTAAAGGGAAATTTAAGCACTGGAAATTTGAAGGTGAAGTTCTTTTCCTGATGAAATGGATTAGAGTTTTTCCACTTCTTAGGGGTCAGTATTTTACCTTTATTCTCATAATATCTCTGTTAATTTCAGTGATAGCTGAGAGGTATGAACAGTACATCTTTCTTTGTTTTTTAAGTTGTTAGAACAGCAGACTTGGTCTATGGGTAGGTTATATAGGGGAATAGATTTCCTAATCTATTTCAGTAGCAATATCTTGTAAATTCACTTGTAATATCTTGTAATATCACCAGTAAATTCAACTTCTTTTCACAGTATTACTGCATTTGTAAATCTAGCTTCTAGCATTTGCTTTAAATCATATTTGTAGACTGGTTTCCAAGAAAATCTATGTTTTCATAGATTTCAATCTATGTACATCTCCATGTACAGTTCTTGTTATTATCTTGTCTAGTAACTGTTTGTCCTGCTTCCCACCGCTGCTTTTCTGTGGCAGAAAACACAAGTTTATGGACTTCTGTTGTAAGTTACCATCTTTTTTTTTTGCCCCAAGACCATGTTTTCTCAAAGGAAACAAATTAAGCCCAAATTGAATTTAACTGATTTATACATTCCTATTTTCTTATGAGTTCAGGCCACTTTTACATTAAAGTTGTTGTCACTGAGAAATAATTAACCACTCTATCTCCCATATCAGAATATTCACCCGTGAAAGTATGGGTGTGACAACATAATAACCCACCATCTTTAAAACAAGATTGTTATCTGTACTTTTTTCACAAATTACTTCCTGAATTAAGGTCTTTTGACAGAGTAAAGAGACGCTTCATCATAAGGTTATATATAATTCTGTTTTTTCTAAATTTAAATCTAAATTCTAATTTTTCTAAACTGAAGGTAATACAGAATTGAATGCAAATGACTAGGTTAATGTAACATTATGGCTGAGGAAGACACGATGCAAATATCAAAGTATGATTCCCACAGCAACTGTAACTGCTTTTCTATTTTTGAATGCACTATATTGTATTTCTATACCACATATGACACAGTTTTAACTTCACTGTCTTTTTGTATCTTTATCTATCTTTATGAGTGTGACTGAGTGAAGATGTTTTGAGATCCCCAAACTGACACAAGTAACTGACACAATAGTAATATCTATTTTTGTTACTGCAAAAAAAGAAACCCACAATATGTTGGATTTATATAGTTTTCATATTTAACTTCTATTGTTTCTGCCCTTTTTTTTTAAGCATGTATAATTGCTATATATCATGTTGAACCAAAAAATCATTGCTTTTACAGACGAGTATGTATCTGAGCTACAATCAAAGCCATTAACATTTTTGGCTTTGGTTTCACTAGGTTTTGGCCAAGTAGAATTTTGAGTTAGTTTAGGCACTTTTTTCATTCCCAACTTTGAACTTTAGTTTCAAACAAAGAAAATAGACATCTTAACAGCAAAAAACAAGTCTGCTGGATATCTATTTCTATCAATCATGCTAATATACCTGTAAGAAAAGATCAGCAGGAGCTTTGTAAGCTCTCTGCTGAGGCCATGACACCAATTTGAATTTGACAAGTTCATTAAGGTGCAAATTTTAGACTGAGTGCCTAATTAGCATTCACACATTCAAATGAGTAACAGTAGACAGAACAAAAAATACCTATCATGGGCCAGTTTGTTTAGTTTTACCAATTATGTTGTGTTTTGATATATATCCATACACACATAAACTTGAGTGAGGAACAAAGTGTAGCATACTTTAGATGTAGAGCTTTCCAACAGAAAATTCTTCCAGTAGAAGAAATCCAATTCTAATCTGGCAAAACTAGACAGAAAAAGAGATCAGCCATGTTAAAGAGAGGCCTTGCCTTTCCTTTTTCCTTTTTCCTTTTTCCTTTCCTTTCCTTTCCTTTCCCTTCCCTTCCTTTCCCTTCCCTTCCCTTCCCTTCTCTTCCCTTCCCTTCCCTTCCCTTCCCTTCCCTTCCCTTCCCTTCCCTTCCCTTCCCTTCCCTTCCCTTCCCTTCCCTTCCCTTCCCTTCCCTTCCCTTCCCTTCCCTTCCCTTCCCTTCCCTTCCCTTCCCTTCCCTTCCCTTCCCTTCCCTTCCCTTCCCTTCCCTTCCCTTCCCTTCCCTTCCCTTCCCTTCCCTTCCCTTCCCTTCCCTTCCCTTCCCTTCCCTTCCCCTTCCCTTTCCAAAGTTGTTTGTTAAAATATAGATTTTCAACATCATAAAAATGAAGGAATTACATTTTTTTTTTTACAATTACAGGAAAAACACATAGACAGCATCCTATATGAGAAAGAAAATGATAACTATTGTTATTTTTACTTTTTAACATTTTGGAAATTTCCAGTTAATTCAGACTTTAGAAATTCACAAAATATGAGGTTACTGCTTTTTTTTGGTCTGCTTTTGCTATTATTACTTTGCAGCAATAACTTTATTTATTTTTATAAAATGGAAGTTTGCCTGTGAAATTTGTATTGATTTCTTCAAATACTCTGAAAAGCCTCTCTAGTAGGCCTCCTCTCTAGGCCTCATCTAAATTAAGGGTTGTTTCCAGAAAATTGTAGATAGCAGCTTTCAGTACTTTTTCCGATGTATATGTCTAATTTGTATCGATATATAAGTAGTCTTCAGCATTGAGAATTGTTTCCTAACACGTACTCATCAAGACTATAATTCTATTTGATTTCATTTTGCTGAAATTGCTGGGATGAAAACTCATGTTAATAATGTCTTGTAAGTAGAGGAACACCCAGTATAAGATATCTGTTATTGAATGCTTTTCCTTTCTTTTTTTCTTTTCCTTTTTTTCCTTTTTTTTTTATCTCAGCATTTACATTTCAAAGAAAATTGGAGAAAAAGAAAGTGATTCACAAATTACGCTAACTAATGTCTTACAAAGCTCTGAGTAGAGAATCTAATTCAGTGTCTTTTTGACATGTAAACCAGCACTAAACTTACTAACTCATTTGACTGATTAGATTAAAAAGAAGTGCTATATTGTACCAGTAAAAATACATAGTAAGGTGTATGTAAACTAGATCATTTGCTTTTGAAGACTGTAGCAGGACATATTTTTGAAACTGGATTACTGAGATATTAGGAATGTCACTTTGGTTTATCCAATTTAAGATTCTCAGCATTGTTTTAATAATTCTGTTCTGAATAGCTTTTCAAGTCTAATAAAATTGCTTATGCTTTATTTCGTACTGTTGCCCATGGCAGACTTTGAATAATATTTCTATAAGCAGTGACTGAGACATTACATATGATTTAAATAAATAATTATTTTCAACAGAAGGCACACTCAACTTTCAACATTAAAAATAGTGATAAATTATTCAAAACTGACAGAATTATATTTTATATTCTAACATTTATTGTTTCAATACAGCAAGCAAGCTATATAGTATAAAATAGTAATTTTTCTTCTCTCTTTGCAGGTTTTCAGTAGTGTTTCTGGACTGGTCCAAATCTCAAGCACTGTGAATGATTTTGCAATAGTTCTTTCCTGCAACTCCAACTTTCTCTGCCTTGCATTATGAATGGCAGAAAAACATGAATCTACTTGAGTTAGAAAATTACTAGGAATGTTCAAAATATAGATGTAATAATAGCTTTTTTTGTGCATTACAAAGATAACAACTAAACTTTCATTTCTTACCTGAAACCTCTACCATTGGGATCAAAGAACATATAGGAATATCTGGTTACACACAGAAATGCCTACGGATTAAAGACAACTCATTGGTCACACAGAAATACATAACCAGTGGCAGATATTCTAGGTACAAACACTGAAAAACTTGAAAGATCAAAACTCAAACAGACTTTAAGATTTGGTCCTTGCAAAATAAACACAAAATAAAAACGTGGTGCAGTGCTTGAATTTAAATGAATGTCAAATTGGATCACCAACAAATCCAACTCATACATTTGAATACATGTCAGTGTTTTAAGACATTGCTTGAAAAAAATTAGGCTTTAAACAATATGTCAAACGTTGTAACAATTAATGCAATAAAAATATGAAGAAATACAAAATGTAGGTTCAAACAGATATATCATTTTAAAATAATTCATGTAAATTCTTCTACACTCTAAAAGGTTTCAATTTTGCTATTTTCTAAACACAGAAAAATGTATCCCCCCCATTCAGAATATTGAATGTCTTATGAAAAGTGAAAGGTCATTTGTAACTGTCCAAAGGATTGATGGAGTTGAGATACCTCCTTGACCTTCACCCTGCACTCATAAAGAACAGTCTCAGATGACAGAGCATCAGGCAAGTTTTCAGAAAATGTCTTTTCTTATTTCATATTGTATAGCAGGCTTGTTACCTGATATTTTTCATAATTGTATGTCAAGATTTAATTACTTCATGTCTTCCCTTGTTAAAAATAAACCGTCATCTAATACCACTCAACTATGTTTGTGATTTGAACTAATTCAAGCATTTCTGTCTGCTTTTTGCTATTGTTTTCCATCTTGTATTCTACAATAATTGCTTCGCAGGCCTACACAACCAATGTCAAGGTCGAACCTTACAAATGCAAAAATTCTTTTCCAATTACTTACTGTCCATTAAGGATGCATGGTATAAAAGCTGCTTTAGAGGAGTTTCATTTTTTTTCTTCATCTTCACATATATTACGATCTTCATGTAATGCAAGTGGGAATGTAAACTTAAGTTGTTAAAAAAACAAACTTCCACTAGACTTTGAAAACATGAAGCATATCACATTTTAATCCTCCAACTACATTTTCAATCATGCAGTATATTAGTGAAATTGTTTACAAAATATATTGTTAAACATAAGCCAGAAGTAAAATAAAAATTACTCAAAGGTAAAACCTTTTGTTGTTATGTTCTTTCATCCTACCAATAGGAGGGTCAAGGACATACAGCTTAATGGTCCACTTACCAAGAAACAAGAAGGCAAAGAATTCATTTATCAAGCCTGAGTATAAAGTGTCACTCTCTCTTCTTCCCTGCAGAAAGCATGAGAGTGCCAGACAACCAAAGAGTGAAATGAGAAGAAAGAGATGCTAGGAAATAAATTAGTAACTTTGCTGAAGGGGATGGAGATGTGTTCTCTCATTCATATAAAAGGAGCTAAAATGAATTTATCATGTTGTCTAAGACAAGATTTTCTTGTAGTTTTTGAAGAAAGCAAAAGAATCTTCATTTAAAATTCAAAAATATTTGTTTAAATGTACCATATGAACATAAGTGGGAACTTGCTACTTTAAAATAGTTCAGTCTACAGGATGGGAAACCATGATCGTTCTAATCAGTTATTCTTGATCAAACTTATTTTAATTTTGAAAATGTCAAAATCTTTTTTTTTCCACCTCAAAATGTTCCTTTGATGCTGTCCTAGGGAAGTCAATGAACCTGTCATCCAAAGACAGCCTGTTTCAGAAAATCCCCCAAGCTCTATGTAATGCACATTTAACCTTCTAACAAACTGTAACAGCACAAGCTACATTTTCAGGGAAAATTGCCTCAGAGATAGGAGCTTTTCTAACATTTGGCTCATTAATGTGAAATTATATTTAAGACAAATGACAGACGATTTTAGAACATTTCTTCAGGTTGTGAGAAACAAAACCTTGATTCCCTTCTTCACCTGAAGAAACTTGGATCAATTCCTCCCATCTCCCATCCTTAACTACCAACCAATAAATTCTTGTGGAGCACAGAATGTTTGTTTGTTTTCTGCTCACAAACACTACAATTGAAATCTGGAATAAGCAGAGAAGTCTCAATTTAACATGCATGTCAAAGATTACTTTCTAATCTCTCTCAGACAGAAAATCCTTCTGTATAAATGCTGCCACTAAGAAAAACATCCTTTACTGTTCCTATTGGGAAGCAGAAAAAGACAAAAGACAAACTGTAAGCTGTGCAAGTTGGACTCTGTGCTTAACTTTTCCATTATAGCTCAGCTGCCAGATCACTTTAAAAGAACAGGGATTCCAAGCCAATTCCTGTGAAAGGAAAAGACATCTACAAGCCCCAAAATAATGAAGAAGCAAAAATTACTATAATCATATGTGAGAAAACAAACAAGTAAACAATCAAAAACAGCAGTTACTAATATAGTTTTCCATAGCACATTAGCAGCACAAACATCTAGTATTACTGCATTTGGTCTAAGAAAACTATTTGGATTCACTATGGCCATCTGCCTAAACCATCTGTTTTGGCTGTACCATCTTCCCAAACTCTATGTTTCTGAGCGGTGGGGGTGTACAGGCTTTTTTGTTTATCTTTTTTTACAGATACATTTTGTGCTTCCGATATCTTAACTACCTCTTAGTCAAGTCTCAAATGAATTGCTATATGGAGTCTCAAATTAAAAACATTTGAACTCTAAAATATTTTACTTTGGCTTTTTGGACAGATGACTGGAAACAGCTAGAGATGGCTAATTCATTTTTTGTTCCAGTCATGTGTAGAAATGATGATTTGAAATTATCTATGGAAAAATGTTTTGATTTAAAGAACAGCTGATTTTTTTATTATCTTTTGTCATTGGCTATGAAATCACAGTTAATAAGTTTCACAGATTGCAATAAAACCCTTGAGAAACTATGTGCTGTCAAACATGTAATTTTAAGGTCTAATAATATGCAATATGTTTACATAGGTTATTGAAATGCATTTCTTTCCCAGCATAGATATTTATTTAAAAGATATAAAGGTAGCATCTCCAAAATAATAGAATTTAACATATTCATTTAAATACAAATCTAAATGTTAGAAGATATATTTATACAATATATGCAGCAAAATATGCTCCTGTAATGTAAGAATTTTTTTTTTGTGGAGACAGCCACTACTACTAGATTTTTAGGACATATGACATTATCTGAACTGATCTAAAAGTTTAGTTAAAAGTCAAAGGAAACCTTGCAGAGTCCTATATCATTTACTCTGTTGAAAATACTTATTTGGATCTTTGGATCAGTGTATATGTAGAAGAGTGGGAAGATAGAATTTTGCTCTTCTGGCTTTTCTGATCCATTTTATTTTTTTTACAAAGATGAAGGATACCTAGAGCTTTACTACAACTTTATGTAACTGGATCTTTCCATTCCATGCAAATTTAGTACAAATGGAGAGAAAGAGAGACAGAATATGGTATAACAGAAATACGAGAGACAACTTTTCTATTTTATGTTAAGCTATTGACAAATATAAAATTAATGTGTATATTATATGCCTTTTAAGTCAGTATAGATATAAATAACATCAGAGTAAAAGGATAAACAATTGAGATTTCTCAAAAATGCTATTTCTAATTCAAAATGCTATTCAAAATGCTATTTCTAATACTTTTTTATAGATATATATATCTTGATTACTTTCAGTGCATTGGAACTTGACAATTATAGATGCATTTTTTCTTTAATTAAATTTTTCCTTCATCAAAGGAAACAGCTTGGGCTTCCCAGCAGTTTAGATAGATAGATAGATAAAGCTGAATTTGGTTGTCAAAAGGATGGGGCAGTATGGGAGCAGGAAAAGGTGGATGATTCCTGAGAAAAGCACAATGTGAGAGGGAGGCAGGCGGGGGTGGTTAATCAGTGGCTGGTATCACTGTCAATGAGAAAGATGTGGAAGCAACAAATGCTACTTCTGCAGCCATTATTCATTAGTTATTGCCATCATTCCCATACATCTTGGGTATCCCTTAGTAGCAGCTAGTACTAATCTGACTTTCCAAAGTGCTGCAATACATAAAGTAAGTAACTGGACCTGTGGGTGTTTTGTTATTCAAAACATTTAATTGCCCGAAGCAAACAACCGTTTTGACTAGTTTTATGAAAGTTTAAAAGTAATTCTAGAAAGCATTGTATGATTGCCCATTAAAAACAAAGATGCAAGTTTAGCAGATTTTATTACTAACATCACATAATGAAAAAGACAAACTAAGTGTTTGTTTCATGCTTACAATCTTTTTGGCTAGTAGAGATAAAATAAATACTAGATAACAAATCTTTTTTTTTCGGGAGAACAGCTTCTTTACAATAAAACCCTAAATCATCTTGTTTTATCCCTAAGCAATCCCATACACATGTGAAATTGTGAAGCACATCTGCTGGCCATCTATCTTACAATAGAGACTGCATACTTTCTTTTACTTGTTAAGATTATAATTACTTTATTTTTAGGTTGCAGGATCACCTGATTTCCAGTGTTGTCAAAATTCAATTTTTTAGCAATCTTGAAAGTATGCCATAGCTTCAATAAAATCTTACAAAGATGCTGATGTAATAATCTTTGTGAAACTATTTCCTAGTTTGCAGATTTTCAGCACATTAGCCATGAAATTAATTGTTGTTTTATTCCATTAGAAAACACAACATACTTTTCCTTACCTCAAAGTTAACCATTTCATGTTTATTTCACTCATATGTTTTAAGAACGATGGTAAAAGTAAGCAGTATCAGCAGATTGCTTGTAACAGTGTTGGAAAACAATCACTGCAAAACTACATTAATCCTTGTGCTGGAAGACTCATCTGTTAGTGCAAGAGAGTAGCTCAGTTTCTTTATGTCTTTGAAACCATTTATCTCTTTGAAACCATCAGCAAGAATGCCAATTAGAAACACCATTTTTCAGAGTAGCTTAACTTGTGATGTGTATACATTCCTACCAGAAACTAGATTAAAACAATTTCTCTTTTCATCCAATTGCTCATTTGTACCTATATTAAGATCACAGGATTTGGGTAGTTATTTTTATCACCTGGCCCAATATCCTACCTCCAATATCATCCCATATTGAATACTTAAGAACAGACTGTTGTGTAATGTTTCTGTGAAATATTAAAGGGGATTAAAATATTGGCTGATTCCGCAAACTCCATGGTTATTCTTAGGTATGTTTGATATAGCAATGTGAGAAGACAGAAAAGGTGTAGATCTCAGCATGTTTTATTATGGGTACTATCATATATACTATCACGTGTAGATAGTTCATTTTATCCTTCCTCACATTCTATGTAAGCACACATTCTATGTTTCAACACTCCTTATTACACTTCTGATAAAAGTATGCACCAAATTACACCAAGTGAGCAATCTCATATTGTTGTGAAGATTAAAATGGACCTGGTAGCATAGTTAATGGTGAATATAGATAGAATCCTTCCTCAGAAATCTTCCTTAAATTCAAAGGACCTAGATGAGATGGAATTCCTGCTTGGAATATCTTTAAGATCAAACAGACTCTGACTAGAGAAGTTTCAAAGAATCAATTCATAATAATAAATTTAAATTATTTTATGAGACATTTTAAGTTATATTATAGCGCCTTATTTCCTATTTCTCACAGTGAAAAATGTAGATCAAACTGAAATGCCACTAATTAACTGAAAACAAGTTTATGATATATGATGGCTACTTAGGGATATTCAGTCAGATTTTATAAAGATATAATAAGATTTTATAAAGCCAGGTAATTGACATTGTCAAATATTTACGGTCTGAATATCATTTAAGCCTATAGTGTTTCCATATTTACACAATTAAGAGCTATTCAGTCAAACAGAGAGTACAAATTAAGTTATTAACAGTAGCGAAGGCCCAAAGAATTACCATACAAAATTAAAAGGCATTCAAGGAGACTAGTTTAGCATAATTTAATCCACATTGTTATGTGTGCTTATATATCTGAACTTTATGTGGTTTTGTATAGCTTGCTTTCACTATGAACTTAAATTGCATATCTGAAACTATATGGAGAAGATGTGAAGACATTCCTTTCCTCTAACAGGATTCCACTGGACCGCAGCTCCATGTCAGGAGTGTGTAAGGTAAATTTCACAAGTTGTGCTCAAGAAATCTTTCTTCAACATGGAATTGTACTTAACAGAATACTGTACATATTGCTATAGTCATAATTAGCAGATACTCATCTAAATGCTGCTAAAACTTTAGATTCAGATTAGTTTTTGCTTATTGTTGATAGCAGTAGTCTTTGAGAGATAAGTCATATGATTATATTTAATTATTACTGTAATACTGATATGATTGCTTGACACTTTCAGTGCTTTTCACTTACACATTGAATATATGCAATGCTTCCAAAAGCCTACCGCTTCAAAGGAAAACTCTAAATTTTCATATGACAGGATTTTCTCTTTCACTATGGCTACAACTCCAACAAGTGCTCTGATATTATGTAGTCTCTTGCAATCTCTTTCTTAATTGTCATTATCTACTGTCTACAGACTGACATGTTTAACATAGAAACAATTAAGGAAACTTCCAGGAACACAATTTCAAGCCCTTATAGTTCTACATATAGGTAGGCAGCTACAAGAGGACAACAAATATGTTGACTCCCAAAGCTCTCTAAACTTATTTCCATCTTGTGGAAATGGGATAATGAAAAAAAAAAAATCCTTGTTAAGCAAAAAAGATAATCCTTTGCAGGGAACAGTTAGCCCAACAGCTCCAAAAGATGATCTGGATCAGCAAGACACTAAGCCAATCATTAAAGGCATGAACAAGATAACAACATGAAGCCTGCTGTGCAAGCAGAAAAGCCAGATTTTTGTTTTATTTGGGTTTATTTTGAAAATAGAGATGTAGATTTTAACTATGAAAACATAGGTGAAGAAAAGAGTTGGAGAAACTGGAATGAGACTGGAAAATGGGTATAAAATCCCACTCTAAATAAATTGACTTAAAAAAAAGAATAACGAAACAGAAAAAAAAAAAAAAGCCACAGTAGATCTGCACTTTTAACATGAAGATACCAAATATCTATTCTCAATCAAACAACTCCAAAAGACCATCAGGACCCAGAGAAGCTTTGAGAATTAGTATAGCTGGATTTTTTTTTTAGGTAAAATAAAGATCAGTATTGCAATATCCTAATTTCATCTTTTCCTTCTGTTATACTGTTATATCATTTCTTTGAAAGGGTTGACTTTATTGTAGTGCCTACTGTGTATTGGCCTTTCCATCCTTCCTACTGGTTAGTAATATTGTAACTTTTCACGTTACAGACTTAAACTGTATTAACTTAAACTGTATTAAGCTCCGTGGCAAGTTATAAGTGGATGTACAACATGCCATGACAACATACAGTTTAGGAGGTACTAGATTTAATAAATTTGATTTCCCATTGATTTGTGGCCTATGAACTTTAGTGTATGTATGCTGCAGTCCTCCATCCCCTTTTTTTTTCCTACTTGAAGGTTTCCTGCCTAATTCTACTTTCCTATTTATTTACCTGAAACCTGTAGGAATTTAGAAACAAGACTTTAGTCTTAACTGTTACATCAAATTCCATTGAAATTGGCTAACATTCAATGGTTCTAAGCTACTAATACCTAAGCAGAGGAAAACTACTACAGGAATAGCTGTACACATTAATACATATGTGTATTAATATCCTTGATAAAATTGCCTTCATTAAAATAAAGGTCTTCCTTAATATACATAGTATTGTGCCTCATTTCTTGACTGTACTTGCAGGCTTACTGACAAGGATTACTGTCAGATTACACAGCTCTGTTCTTAATGTTTAAAAATCTTACTTCTTATTTCTAAAATTCTGTGGTAGTATAAATAATGACAAAGCAGGCTCACCCAAATATCAAATGAAGATAAAATTCAAATCCCCTATGTACATAATGCACTGCCTTACATAAAAAAAAGTCCAATTCTGCATGGCAAATATTTTTTCTTGAATGAGTTAATACTCATAGCTTTTGTAACCCGTCTTTTCCTTAATCAGGTACATGACTCTCTGTAAACTTTCTTTGCTTTCAAAGGCAAACATAACTAATAATTTCTGTAAAGGTCTTGAGCCCTTCCAACATCTGGTTTTGGTTTACTATAAAAACTGTGTCTCTGATCTCATGTGTTGAACTACTGTATGTTTGCCACTGTCTATTTCCTGTGAAAAAATACACTGAACAATAATAGCTTTTGTTCCTAACCTTCTAGTCACTAGAGCAGCTGAACAAATAACTTACGTGCTTTCATTTGAAATAATTTATTCCATGTATATGTTTGTGCAGGGTCATTTGGGTTATTGGATGTTTCATCATTTAAAAATCAAATATTAGAAATTTAAATTACTGAAAACTGCATCTAATAGTTTCCTTATGCTTTTAATAATCTCTTGACAAAATTTCCTTCCAAAATGCCTTTCAATCCATATATAGCTTTGTGTGAATGGAAGCAGCTAAGAAAAAAAAAATGGCATTATGGAAAAACATGTGTGCATCATAAATAATCTTATTCAATAATAAATCACAGGTGTCAATTCATAGTTGTGCTTAGACATTGCTAATTTAGGCATATTATCTAGGTTTGGACTAGTATACTTCAAGACTACATTGGTAAATCAAATACCCACTGGTTTCTTTTCTGAATCATAAATAATGTGTATTTATACCTGCACACACGTGCACACACACACATACCCAAATGAATATCTTCTCTGTTGTTGATGATACCCATCCATTTTTTTTGGAATTCAAGTGAGAGACTTGGCCTGTGCAACTTGCCTTTCTCATCTTGTCTACTCCTCATTCCCAGCTCTTGCATTTACAGTGAGCAGACTCCTTCACCAACCTTTGCAGTTGTGATGCATCTTGTTATAAATCAAATTGTGAAACAATTCTTTTTAAACTACAGATCTTTCCTATTTCCTCCAAATGCCCTTTAATTCCTCTTAGATAAATAGTGAATACTGCATCATGATTCACTTTGCTTTCAGGGTCCCACATTTTTGTCCAGTCACGGATTTTTACACTACAGATTTACATGTGATTACAGATTTACATGTTTTATGTTATAAAATGGCACAATACTGTCAAACCCTGTTTTTTTTTTGTCATTTTCCCCTGCAACCTTTTGCTGAAGTCAGTGCAGACTTGTTGTTGTATCTCTATTTTCAAAATTAGGTTTAGTTTAAGTTCCAAGGTTAACTTACTGTAAATCTTCAGTTTAAATTCTAGATTTTTCTAAAATTTTATCTCAATTCTAAAATCTAAAAAATATTTTAAGACTTTTTTGTTTGGACTTTGGCTTTTGTTTTTTTTCCATTTGCTTAGGGAAGACTTTGTCTTTGGATTTGAACATTCCTTCTCCTTTGTGTTCTCATACAGAATTCATCTCACCTAACAGACACTAATAAATTAGGCATCCTTCTCAAATGTACTGCTGAAGATCCTATAACAAGTGGATAGGGATAGGCATCCCACCAAATACAAAATAGGATTAGTCATTTCCTGTTAGCATGTTTGCTGTTATTTCTCTTTCTATAAGATTGTCTAGATATCCAGATTAGTTCAGACACCTATTTTTTGGCAGATAAATTTACGTGACATTAATACAACCTTGGATATCTTTAAATTGTTTTAATATGGGCAGCTTATTATCTCTGCAATACATTCCTGCAGTGCCATCTCTGCTTAAATCATAACTCAAGATCTGCACCCTCATGACTCTACTATTTCATCAACCTCCCTGTCCTTTCCAGACAGAACCTCTTCAGAGTCCATCCTTGGTTCAACTCATTCTCATTAAATTGTACTTTTATGTTGCTTTCATTTTTCAAACCTAATCAGGATCTATTTATTTCAAAGTCCTGTCAGAAAATATTCATGACTACAAAAATGTCAGCTGAATTCTTTCAGCTTCCTCACGTGTACCGCTCCAATATCTCTTTGCATAGCCTGCCAAAGAGATATTGCAGACCATTGCATACTGGTGCTAGTTCCTATTGTTTTCTACGTAGCTCATGTTTACACTGTGTTCATAATTACATGTCAAAATTAAATATACATTAATGTTTCATATTTTAATGATTAGGAATGATCTGAATTATTTGCATCTTCCAGTACTAAGAAAATTATTTTATTTTCTCTGGCCCTTATTTATGTAATGTGAAGCTGAAAAGTATTGTCTTTAGGGCTATTTGCAATGAGAAGAAATATTAGCTAGAAATAATGGGGTTTGTTTATTAATAATAACTGTTTATTCATCAATGTAAACATTTTTCTTGTGGGAATTGCCAGGTATTAAACAGCAGTTTTATTATTTAAGTAGCAGACATATACTAGGAAATCATAATAAATATCCATATCCATTCTGGAAACTTATTTTAACCTTCTGGAATAAGAATACATTACAATAGCACCTAAAAATCCTCAAGCAGGACTAGGATCCTATTATATGGTTGGCTGTACAAATGTACAGATAGACAAGGACTATTCCCTCCTTCAAGAATTTATAATCTAATGACACATGCACAAGGATTTATGTTATAGTTGTTCATCAAGTCTAATGATGAGGAAGTTCCAGGAGTAATTTAATTCAATTATAGCTTATTAGCAAAAAGCGAAATATGAAATCCTTTTATTTTAAGATTAATAAACCACACAGCTTAAACTGGGATAAAATCTAAACAAAACTTTTAAATGGGACTCTGTTGCTTAACCTGACCATCAACTTTTCTCTCTCCACATAGCTGATACAAGCGACTCTATTTCAAGCTGGGACCCCTCACAAAATGAGCAACACTGGATGTCATTCAGTACTGACTCCAGAAATACAGCAGTATGGCAATAGATTTTTGAAAAGCAAACAAAACAACAACAAAACCCCTCTGATATATCTTTCTATGTAATAATATATATGTCAGGAGCATGTACACATTATATATACATAATTTCTTAGATACACTATAAGATTGAATAATTTCACAAGAAACAGCTATTATATTATCATTGACTTAGGAAATGGGCCAATTACACAACATATTTAAATATTGAAATATACACTGGTATTAAAAGTGAAAAACACAGAAAGTTAAACAGGACTTTTGATGTTAAGTGATGATGCTGGTATTATTTTATGGAGAAAAAATGAACCAAAAAAGAAAGAAGCAGTTGCATAAAAATGAAAATACACACACGCATATATATTAATGTATACATAGACATTATCCATAAGCCCACAGACAGTCATTAAGTAAGTACTGTGTGAGGTTATTTACAATTCCTCACACATGTGATAAAATCACCACAGAACAACTCATCTTTCTGGTGCCTAGTGCTCAGTGTCACTGGTGGAGTTCAAAAATCATACAAAATTTTGATTCAAATTCTAGGCAAAGTGCTGAGCACTGCATAACTACCTTGAAAAACACAGTAGGCAAAAAAAAAAGACAAACCATGGGGAAACAGGAAAATAAAATAACAACAGGAGATATTAAAAGACAGGCAGTCAAAAATCTGAAAATATCTTCAAAGAAACTAATCTGAGAAAGATAGGACCTTGGGAAGCTGTGGGCAGATGAACTAGTAAAGGTGTTATTTCTCTATGCCTAGAACAGCCTTGCAATAGTCCATATAAACTTTTTGTTTGTGTGATTTTTCCCATTATTTTTCACAGAATCACAGAATCGCAGAACGGTTAAGTTTGGAAGGGACCTCTAGAGATCATCTACGTCCAGCCTCTCTGCTCCAGCAGGGACATCTAGAACATGCCACACAGGGTCACGTCCAGGTGGGTTTGGAAGATCTCCTGAGAAGGAGACATGAACAGTATCTCCTCTCCTTTTCTCATAATGCAGGATTTGCAATTTTAGAAATTGTTCTTTACACTTGTTCTGAAATTCAACTATCTTCACGACAAGACCACAAGTACTTCCAATGAGTCTCTCATCAGCAAAAGGATAAAGAAAATTCAGATATATCAAAGCTCCTGTAGCTAACTCACTTGAAGTTAATTGTTTGATGGTGTTGAAAGTTTTTGAAAAATAAACAAAACTTTTTGTATTGCAGAGATTTTCTGTCCTATGCTGGCTTATGTGCATTGAACCAATGGATCTGGTGGTTACTCTGCAGTTATTGATACAGGTACATAAGACAGTGGAACTCAATTATCAGTGATTAAATGGATAGGAAGGGACAGAAAGGTCCAAAAGATTGCTGAATATTTGCTGGCATAATCTACCTCATAATATTATGATAGAGCTATTGCCATGTATAATCGCCAGAGTTTGAACTAGGCCTATAGGAAGAAAGTTAATATTGGTAGGTGCACACACAACTTTGCGTGCATGACTGTTTAAATGAGTGCATATGTAGTTTGCCATGATTTTAAACAAAAAAAAATACTTCTCAAATATCTCAGTGTAAAGACAAATTAAGATTAAAGGAAAATGGTTGAGTACTTAGAAGCTTTTTTAGTTTACAGGAAAACAGCTTGGTGAGGTGTTAAAAATAGGAGGAGTTACTTATGACTCCTAATAAATAATACACTCTGCTCAGAACTTCCAAAAATAAGATTTAGGATCACAGTTAAGTCCTATTTAAAAAAAAAAAAAAAAAAGTCACCTGTGGTTCTTGTCTTATATGAATAACTTAAATACCTCATGTAAGTCTATTGAAATATAAATTGAGATATATGTCTTGATGAAATTGTGTTTCTAATGGCAAAACCTGGACACTAATTGTGATTAATATATTAATAGTAGAAAGGCCAAAGTATTACCATGCTTATAGATAAAGGTAGAGGTTTTTTTCAAGTAAATCTTGGAACACTCGTATCTTGAAAGTTGTTTCAAAATATTTTTTTGCAGAATTGTCTCATGGAATTTTCAGTTGGAGCTGAAAAAAATAATACCTACATGTTGAACAGTTTTGGTAGTTCAGGTTCTAGAATAATGACAGTTAACGTATATAGATAAGATAAACATATAATAAACAGTTTTATAAGAGGAAAATAATATTTTTTAAGAATGGTTTCAATTGTTCTAACTGAGAGTATTTGTGTTAATTACCTGAGGAAACGTCTGAACTTTAATTTAGAAAGCACTTCTGCTAGTTCATTTCCAGTACATTTCAAAAAGAAATCATTCCAACAGTGAAAATGGCCTAAAATGTTTTGTCAGTATTTTTTATTAATGCTTTCTATAGTCTTGGAAACATCATAACATAGGGATTACAAACTGCGATCAAGGGAATGAAGAACATTAACAAAGTTTCTTTATTTCATTCTCAGTTCCAAAATCTTCCATTAGGAAGATGACAAAGGACAGATTAGAGGATGGCATGCACTAGGTCGTGCAATACCAACATTTTCTACATAGTTAAGACTCTTTTTATGAGTAACATTGCACAAGTCACTGTTCTTCTGTACACAGCAGCTTCTCCAGCTTATGAATTTATATTGTGAATTACTTTTAAATATAGGGAGAAATATATAGCATGAAAGCAATATGCATCATGAAATTTTGTGTAATCTTTTCTTTAACCATTAACACAGTTAATCCTTTCAGCTACCTAATCGTAATAATAACAGTAATCAATGTCTTTACATATTCTAGTTCTTGATCTGCAGAGTTTGAGAAAAATTCAAATAAATAAGAAAGAATAACAAAAAGAAGTTTCTAGTCCCTTGAAATAGACAATATGATTCAAACTAGCTTAGAATTAATTGTAATACAGAAAGCAAACAAGAGATAGGCTGTTTGTGTGATGAAAGTATGGGAATACATTCTACAACTGAAAAAAAATACGATGAAACCTGGTGTAACAAAAGTGCTAGAAGTTTAACAAAATCAGAAGCTCGGCAAACCAACTGTATGAACTCGAGAAAAAAAAAAATGCTCACTATTTCAGCTCCATAGTTCTAAACTCTTGGGTTAAACAAAATTGTTTAAAAGACCCAGGAGTATTCTATGGAGTTCAGAATTTTGAACTGGTCCTCCTGAGACATGTCTAGGGCAAATACATTGTCAGAACGTGGATATATAAAAATCCACAGCCTCCTATTATCAGGTTTTATTGATCCCACTCAACAGTATCTGAAAAGCTTAACCATAGACAGTAGCATATGGGGTTACAGTGGATTTATAAAGAATACACAAATGGAAAATAATGAGTTACAATTAAATGTCCTCCATTTCACATAGCTTTTCACTGACCTTCAGCCCTTACAACTAGAGTGAATTGCATACCTATGTATGGAATTACAAACAGGCACTCTTGACAGTCAAATGTTTTAATGATACTCAGTTGTTTCTTTAATTTGTCATGATACTTTTACTCATTTACCTATAGTCAGATAAACATTAACACATTTTAATATATTATTGAGACATAAGAAATTCATCAAAAACAAGGCAAAGAAACATTGGTGAAATGTCATAAATATTTTATTCATCCTCTAATGGAGGTAATTGTATGAGAAAAAAAAAGGAATTGGGCAGGCTTCAATTTCAAACGGATTACTAATAGATATTATGTAACTACAGTTAACTCTTCCATGGGATCAAATGTCCTCTATGTATAAATATTTAGATCAATATTTGCTAAATAATATAAATTCACCATATTGCTTCACGTACCATTCACCATAAACTTCTCATTACAGGGTCCTTACAATTTAGAATTCAACTGCATAAGAGAACGAGGGTAGAACAGAAGAATTAGGCACTAGACAATTCATGTCAAAAGTGCCATCTATCTGAAGTAAAAAAAAAAAAAAAAGCCCTTTGAGATATTCTTTTGGATATTCATATGAGAGACCTTTGTTAGGAGTTGGGTATAAAGAATGCCAGCTTCTGATTTTCAAGTTAATTCTGTCAGAGAAGGCACCAATATCTCCGACACTATATTAGTCCAATATAGTCAGATTTTGATTTAGATTTTTAATTTTTGACGTATGTACTTGAAATCCTATCTTATCTAAAGATGTTTCAAGCAGCAGTAACGTTTGTTCTGTCTTGGTGAAGAAAACCTCTTACCCCAGGAATGGCCAACGTGATGGCTTTTCATTTACAGACAAAGATATCAAGGAAATCTTTGATTAACACTAATATTCAATTAATCTATAGCTGACATCATCTTAAATTAAGATTAAAAGTATTTTCCAGGATTAAAGAATAACTATATTTCTATTTTGAAGACTGTCTTCAAGACTTTTTAATGTTACTGAAAGATAACAAAGCTGGAAGAAAAGATAAAAGAATAAATTTAAGAAGTAAAAAATATTCAATATATAAACCAAAAACGTGATAAAAAATTAGATGCATTGGCAAATGTTTCAGAAGAGTTTTGATTCACAATTCATTGCTTGCTAATTTTTAAAAACATTTATGTTCCTGTCAGAGAAAGAAAAATTGAGAAATTTAGAGTCATATCTTAGAAATACAACACAATGACAATGAGAAAAAATTAATCAACACCCACAACCAGGCAAAGTATTTGTGTAAATGCTGTTATAGATATTTTTCTTTCTATGTTTTTTCGTGTGAGTTAAATTTAGCTACAATGCTACTGGAAGAAAGAGTTGCTTACTTATAATTAAAACAGAAAAATCCTGTCCTTATTTTGAAAAAGATAAGCTCATATGATATGAAATCAGCACACTTTCAATTGGACTACTGTCTAATTTTATGTTTGATGAGTCAGTGATTTCTGCAAAAGTAACACATTATTGTACACCATATTAATTTAATCAGGCAGTGGGAATATAAAAATGTGTTGGTACTGATTAAATGATTACTGAAACACCTTACAGACTCAGCATTAGGAAAATTATGTGAGCAATTACAGTAAAAGCACTTGGTTGTAGCAAATACTGCAAAGAAAAAAAGAAAAAGAATGCTTAAAGCCGGATGTGGGAAAAGGATGCAAGACAGCTGTAAAGGTGATATTTTACACTTTTTAATATGTTTTTAGTGTAAAGACAAGACTTATCTTTGAGAAACATGACTGACCACAATAAAAGTTATCTTTTAAAAATATTAATTGATTTTAATAATGTAAACTTGTTGGACTACTTGTTGCATGATCCCTAAATGTCATTGATTCAAAATAGTCAACCTGTCACATCTGTATCTATTCCAATTGTCTTATTGTTTGTCTAACAATTTACTTTTTGTAGAAAAAGAAAAAATGTAAACCCTGTAAGCTAATCAATTTTTGCAGTCCATATAATCTCACAAAAAGCTCTTATTTTAGGAACAAAATAAGAGGTAATTCTGATTGATTATTTTTCTTCTGCTGACAAGCGAGTTACTCTCGATGAACAGCACAGGAAGCATTGATACTGGAACTCTGCACCCATTAGAATCCTTTTTTCTGTGCTATGAAGACAGAATTTACAAGGGAATAGCAGTAGATGAGTTATTCAGCAAACAATATTTACTCTTTAACTTATCAAAATACAAATAGAAGTAAGCTATATACGGTGTGTAAATTGGTGTTTCAAGAAATGACAAAAATGAGTGAGAAATATTCAATAGATGTTATGCAATTTTTAAAGAAGGAAAAAAGATTTATTTTTAGTATCTTGTTGGATTTCAGCTCCAAAATGAGAAGGTGAGAAGAAAACAGATGGAAGCAAGACGTGAAACCATCTCCTCCTTAGGTCATATTTAAAAAAAAAAAAAAAAAGAACATATGCATTTATATTAATCTACAAATTCAGAGAACCATTTAAGCACACAATTAGCTATAGGCAAGTGGTTAAATACTATCAACTTCAGAAGAAGTTCATGCTTAAATGCTCTCCTGAATCAGACATTTCAAAAAGTTTAATAATTTCTTATTATGGAAGTCAGGAAAAAAAATCATCATGGTTTTGTAATTCTCCTGGTTTTAGTTACATGTATACTTGGTCTCATTCTATTAGTAATATATTTCCATATTTACCTCACAGACTTTGACATGTTTATCTTCTCAACCAGCCTTTCTCTTTACAGATGGAAAATGAAGTAGAGAGAAGCTATCAATATATCTACAATAACAGCTTGGTCAGACTTGAGCTATATGCAGTCTGTATCACAATGGTAGTTGGAAAACCAGTGCAGCATAGTCCTGGGCTGCTGCAGAGTACATGATTGCAGATGGATTAGTGTAAGCTTGCACAGAAAACATGTTTTGCTATAAGATGTAATAAATTCATAAAATAAGATTTGTATACATACAGATTTATAGTTACATTGTACATATTTATAGTTATATATGTGCATATATATATATATATAACATGTATATATACTTATATATGCATACACACACACCAAACCTTCAGAATGAATACAAAAATACACAAAATAGTGTTTCCAAGGCCAACGAATGAAGCCCTATCAGTTGATTTATTAAAGACTGGTACTGGTTAAAACACATGATAATATCACATACATATTGAAGGGCTGATACAGCAACTCCCTGCGGGTTTTCTAGTCCTTCTTTCTATAATAAGATGAAATATAGAAGGATTTTTTTAAGTCATCATTTATTTATGAGATAGCTTAAGTCTCACTCCTTAAGTAACCAAATGTCTCATCTAAATTTCCAAATGAGTACCAAGTATTATTAGAGCATTAGTCTTCCGAATGCAGACATAAGTGTAAGAAGAAAAGGAAACTGAAATTTCAGACAGTCTATGCCTATTCTTTCTGCCTCTAGGAATGACAAAACTGTCTAGTTTAAGCATGCACTTCCCTTTTCCGGGTTCTGTATGCCTCTGTTGTAGGCCATAGAAAGCCTCTGCAGAAATGAGATCCACAACATTAACTAATTAATTTTAACAGCTCCCATGTATGGTAAATTGGTTTTATTATTGCCTATTTTGTAGATGAAAAATGAACAGAATTGTTTAAGGTGATGCAGTGAGGCAATGGCAGGAGAAGAAAGGACTCATGCATTATGTTCAAAGTTCAGATACAGAAGGACTCTGCAATAACCCGATCTATTTTAACCATAAGTTCATTTTTTAAAGCATTTATATGTGATCTCAGTTTAGACTCAGTTATCACATCAGTAACAAGTGTTGGAGAAGAATGGTGCAAATTCAAGCTGTCCACATTCCTAACCATGCACATTCTTATCTTCTTGACCTGGGCTTCAAGGATGAACCAAAAAGGCACTCTGCCCAGCATGATTTCAAATGTCATTAGATGTCATAGATTTTGACCATGATCCAGCTATCTTTCCTGTTAATGTCTCCCTCTCTTCTGACTCTGGCTTCTTACTCCCTTTAGCTGCTCATTTAGAGAAGTCTTACAGTCTCACTGTTAGATACACTATGTAACAAAGTCACAATAAAATACAAAAAGGGTCATGATATTGCCTGCATAGTCCTTGGTTGTCACAATATGCCCTACAGACTGCCAGGACCCTCTTTATGGCACGCTCCATCCTTGGGGGGGGCGTTCTGAGACTAAAACAAGATGGCACCATTTGTTGGATTCACGAAGCAAAGTAGCAGATTGCAAGCCAGTGTTGAGCAATATGCAAGGCACTGTTATTTGGGCTAGTTTACTTGAATGTAGAATCATCAACTCACAGAAGGAATTGGGTGGATGGGACCTCTGCAAATCGCCTAATCCCACCTTCTGCTCAAAGATAAGATAACGAATTTAGGTTATGACAAGAACCTTCATCCCACTGCAAAAGTGGCTCGGGGTGATGGACATGGTCTTTCAGTTACAATTTGTGTAGTGGGACAATTCTAACAGGATGATGGAGGGAATGACGAGGTTCCAAGTTTCTGGAGAGGTAGTCAGTTTATCAGGAGCTGAAGAAGGTAAAACTTCAGCCTTGGAAAGCCCTATAGCAAACAGAGAGCCTGATTGTAGAGGCACATATTTTAGCACTTTTGGGATAACATATGTCCAACATATGTTTTATCTGAGACATGTACTGAGAATAAATGTACAGTAAGTAAGTGTCTAAGTAAGTAAGTGTCTAAGTACAGACAGATATATCTCATTTATAAATCTGCAGTGTTAGAAAAATATGTATGTTTAGCACACACGCCCAGACAATTTCATAAACTGGATCTAAATTAAAGGTTATTTGCTCATAATTATGTGATTTGATTTGATACAAATAAAATAAAATAATAAAACATAACTTTGGCATAGTTTTTAATAGTGTGTATTGACTATATTACTCACAAATATTAAGAAGTGCTAAATAGGTTGTTTTGCTTCTGGTAGGCAGAACTGTAATGCTTGTCTGTAGTATATATCTATAGTATATAGCGGATGCAAAGACATGTGACACCATCATGTAACTAAAAGTAGTGATGAATTTGATATAGTCCTGTTTTCCCTTCCTTTCATTGCTTTTTCTTCTGAATCATCACAGACAGTCTTTTATTCTGTCCTTAATTTTCTGATGACACTTCATAACTAGGTTTATGAATCTTTGATTCATGCAATTCTTCATCTTTCTAATGTGGCTAGGGGAACCACATTTTTTTACAGGAATCATAAGTTAACAAGTCATGCCCAGAAATCATCATCCATATCTTTAATTATTGTATGGTTAAGACCAAAAAATAGTTCACTAATAAAATCTTTTGGGAAAATATAATTCCTGAATTATTTTAAAGTACAGTAAATCAATACTATTTAGCATTTCATCAATGCTGAAACATACGGGTAAGTGTCATCCACCTTAATATTGCTGTGTGTATATTACAATATTTAATGAAATGGAAAGCTGGAAAGCTGTTGCTAAACTGACTGAGAAAGCAAAAACCTGAAAAAAAAAAAAAGAGAGAGAGAGAGAAGAAGAAAAAAAAGAGACAATAAAGTTTCCATTACTTGATAGGCAGTGCACTCTTCAAATATGAATTAAGAAGGACTGTTTTCAGCATACTAGAATGGGTGTCAGTAGGAGACAATTTTACATTCTGAATAACTTTACTACAATACCATTACTAAATTCTGTATTTTAATCTTTGAAGAATAGTTTTATGATTTAATTTTACACTTAGAGTTCCTACGTAACCATTCACAGTTGAATTAGATGGAATAGAATATCTATGCAACCTCCATTAACTCTTTTGTCAATTAATGGGGTCACAAACACATCCCCTGTATGTTGACAACTACAGGGAAACTCCCAAATTTAGAGATGAATTTAGTGCTGAATCCAACCTAACATGAATTCAATAGATTCTAAAATTAGTTGAATGTTTTTTATCTTTTAGGCACCAAGGCTTTTTTTCCTTCAGCTACTCACCTTGCATTCTTCTCTTCTTCAGAACTCTTCTATACATATTTTTATTTTTCAGTGTTTTCTTAATATAAACTGTGAATTGTCAGTCTACTTTCCTGTTTAAAAAATCCCTTCTATTTTAGTAGTTCTTTTCTTCAAAAGTCCAGCAACAATATTTTGCCATTCCTGTATACAATCTTTGTATAATATCATAATTTACCCCAACTTCAGCAAGGCTTTCAACACTCTCTGATACAATATCAAAGTTAATCCATTGCTACTTAAACAGCAGAATGGATATTCAAATATCATGCCTAAAAACTGTTTGGAGAGTCACACACAGAGGGTAGTTCTGAATGGAAACCTGGAAACCTGTAACAAGTGGACTGTCATAACAGCCTATACTGGGACCTCTCCTCTTTAATATCTTAATCAATGACTGAGGGTAGGTGACAGAGAACACTCTTGGGAATTTTGCAGATAATCCCAAATCAGATGGGAAAGTCAATATGCATGGAGGTATGGCTGCTAAACAGAGGGGCCTGGACAGGCTGGAGGAATGGATCAACATGAACTTTATTATGTTCAGCAAGGACATTGCCAAGTCCTGTGCCTGCATTGATACAGGCTTGAGACTGCCTGACTGTGAAGCATCTCTACTGGAAAGGACATGAGCTTAATGCTACCCTAATCCTGCCCTAACCTAATCCTACAATAATCCTACCTACCCGAGTCACTGCTTCCACTCTCCCTTCTAACTCACTCTCTACCTCCAACCTCACCTTTACTCTGCACCACCCACTACCTCCACCCTCCCCTCTACTCTGCACTAGCCTCCACCTCCACCCTCCCCTCCACTCTACCCACCTTCATCTTCTACTCTCCCCTCTGCTCTAACCCACCCTGTCCCTTCCACTATAGCCCCTATCTTCCTGCCTACCCTTACACTCTACCTAGCCTTACTTGCACGCTACCCTCTAGCCTTCCCCTCCATCTGACCCTCTACCTGACCCACCCCCCTTCCACCCTCTATTCTTCTCTAGCCTACTAGCCTATGCTGGCTTCTCCTCTCACCGACCCTTCAGCCTCAGCCCATCCCCATCCTCTAGCCTAATCATTATGATCACTCCACCATGTCATTCCCAATACCGCACCTACCTCCACAACACACCCATTAGGTGTGCTCCTGGATGTAACCCTGCGTGCTCTAGGTGTCCCTGCTTAAGCAGGGGGTGTGGACTAGATGATCTCTAGAGGTCCCTTCCAACCTCAACCATTCTGTGATTCTGTGACTCTTGGCAAACAGTGGATTGAGAACGAGGCAGCAGTGTGCCCTAGCAGCCTAGAGGCCATCCTGATTGTATTGAAAGGAGCACAGCCAAGAGGTTGAGAGAAACAACTATCCTCCTTTGCTCAGCACTTGCTAGATGGCCTGCATAATACTGCATCCAGTTTTCATCCGCAAGGACAGCACTGATAAACTGAAGCGAGATCAGCAGAGGGCCCTTGTGAGGGGCCTGGCGCCTACCAGTAATTATGGGGAGGGTATCAAGAACATGGAGGCAGGATCTTCACAGTGGAACACTGTGAAAGCATTAGAGACAAATGGACCAGGAAACAGGACAGGTTCAGACTGGAGTTTCACTGAGGAAAGTCAATATTGGAAGAGGTTGTATTAGACTGGATAAAGTCCTGAGATGCTTATTTTGACCTCAGAGCTCTGCCTGATTTGAGCAGGAGCTTGGACAGAGACCTCCTGAGATCTTTCCAGTTTACATTTTCCTATCATCCTATGATTTTTTGCCATTCACTTTTGTTTAAGCTATGCTCTTGTTGTGGTTGTCAGATATACTAGCGTTGAAAAGTTCACATTTGTCAGCACATGTTGTGATTCTTTTCTCTGCCTAAGATAACAAAATAATCATAGCACCATGTGGTATCCATCAGAAAGTACAGACTTTTTAATAGGGCAAAATAAGGATGGCTTGTACAGTACGGCTTC
>NW_010577423.1:73938-103938 GCF_000705375.1 Tinamus guttatus | reverse complement strand
GAAAAAACTTAATTCTTCAGACAACTAAATCACTAAACTAAATATGAATTTAGTATTAATAATGAAGTTTTATATCTCTCCAGTTCTGAAGTGTGAAATGTTGGACTTCTTTATAGATAAGATTATTTGAGGAAATACTAAACTGACTCTCTCATGTACCCGTACATGGTACTTAATATTATCCTGCAACAACCTCATGAGTAACATTGGCCAAAATTTAATTCAAATTAAAGATAAGTTCCTTTTGGATATTTGAGCAAGAGGACAAACCTGCAAGTCTGAAGAACAGCAACCTACTACTTGGTGAAAGTAGACTCAGTATATTCACATTTGAAGACATACAAAGCAAAGATGAGCATGAGACTCTTAAGTATTTATGAGAGTCTATAAGTTCTGAGAGAGCCAGACCCTACTTTGTTGTGGCGGCTAGGTAACATATATAATAGATTCTGCAAACATCTAGGAAAATCCACATCACAAAGACAAAAAACACTCTATGAACTTCCTTAGTCTATAAGAATACAGGTTAAATTTTGCAGTGTTCACTGAGACAGAGATGTTGAAACAGAATCTGGATTTTCCTCAGAGACTGATCATTCTTTCTGAGAAAAATATATTACAGGGAAAAAAAAATCACAGAAAGGTCATGTGGAAGCTTGAAGTGGTAATTATTAAATCAGAATGCAAAACAGAGATAACAACATTAAATTTATCTTCTGACAATGTAAAAGACATACCCTCAGGAAATCAGGAATTACAGCGTGGTTTCTTTCCTGAAGAATTCCAGTAAGTTGGCCATTCTGAATCTGACCGTCATCATTTTGAGTCTGAACACTCAGGCATAAAATTTCAGTTTGAAGTACAGAATTATCAGTTTCTCTTTCTTCATAACCACCCCTACCCACCACAAAAAGAAAAAAGCACTGAAAGTTGTGGTGCATATTATAGAAACTTGTTCTGCATTATATATCCTTTTGTATTTCAAGATGAATGAATGAGCATGTTCTTTACACATCGTCCAACAAGTCAAAGACTCTTCAAGGTCACATGATAGGCCTATTTCCTCCCTTACTCCAAATGCACAGGTGAACAATTTAAGTTCTTTTTTTTTCCCATCTGCTAAGTTTAAAAGAATGAAAGATAATGCTTTTCTCAAAAACTTACTGCATTGTGCTGCAAACAAAATACTCAAGTTTGGAAGAGTTCTGTTAACCACAAGAATCACAAAGGGAAAGGAGAATTCTTGTAAATTATCAAGAAGCCAAACAGACATTCAAGGGATAGTGAACAAATATTTAGTCTATGCAGAAGATGTTTACAAAAGTGGAGCTCTGTGACAGAGCATCAGGTATCTGAAAAGAAATGAGGTATATCCATGCACAGAGCATAACAAAAGGCCAAGCATGAACCTGTTCTTTGAACACACTGAAAAAGTTCTCATCACAAATGATAAGATTTATGTGACATGATGTTGGCATGTAGGCATATGGATTTTTTGCTTGAATACAGGGCTGCATTTTTACGATTCGTGAATGCACAATCTTACATTCTAAGAAAGCTAAAAACAGGTTTTGGATATGACTGCTAAATAATTTCATAGTGAAGGATCTCCAAAGGAAGCTCACTTCTGCTCTTTTTCAGTTTGACTTTTTGGCTAATGAAAAGGATCTGTAACTTATACAGGAAAAGAAAAAAAGTAGAAATAAATAAAAAATAAAAATAGGATATATCACCATCATTCTGTTGTTTTTTGCTAAAGGAAACTGCCCCAAAACTGTAAAGTGAAGAGTCCAGCTGCAGGCATAGCTTCAGAGGGCTATGAGCATTTCTGAAATCATTCTTCACATTAATCCATTTTGTCTGCAATACATAATAGCCATGACATTTATGATGAAATATATTAAATGGATGAGGGGCAAGGAAGAAAGAAAAAGGGAGGAGAAAGACCATATGAAAGCTACGAATTACGACTTTAATCTGCTTCTTAACGAGGAGACAGAAAATCAAAAATGTTTATATTCACATATTGACCTTGACTGATATCTGTCAGGGTGATGGTGTGGAGAAAGTATAGTAGGTAGCATGTTTTGCAGTCCTAATTTCTTCCAAAGTTGATCCAAACCAGTTGTTTTGTTTTCTTTACCCGGAAAGGCAACGGCATGCAGCCCTGATACAGGGTTACGAAACCGCTGAGGCAAGCACGTGAACATGCACCTGTGACTGTCATTTTATTATTATTTTGTGACCCAGAAGTAGGGAATAGCCTCCATCATAGACCAGAGACATGGCTATTTTCTCCCCACAGACCTGTGAGGAATGTGCCCAGTAGATCCATATAGCCATTCTATCTTTGTTTCCCCAATAATAACTAAAGTATATAAAAGTAAGAGGAAAAAAATTAAGGATGGAAAGAAAGTTTCCTGCTCTAAGAATAGAAAAGAAAAGACTCATTTGACTGGCTGTCTCATAAGATATGAATTCCTGTCCAAATAAATCTATATTTCATGATCAGATGACAAAGTTCTGCAACGCTGGAGCAAAATCATGATCAGCCTTTAAGATTGAAATAATGATCATCCACAAGCTATGTACATTCAAAATTCTGTATTTTCACACATAAAATGTATGAATTATGATTCATATAGAATATTACAAGTAAATTTCATAAAATAAATGAGTTCACACAATACAGTTCTTGCATCACATTTCAAAATGATTTTTGTATTCTCAGTTGTCTCTACTCAGAGCATTTGAAAACATAACTAGAGTAAAGAATACACTAGTTAAAGTGTTTTTGATAAGTTATTGATAGGAAGCAGGTTATTGATAGGAAGCAATACAGGACAGCAAGTTCTGACTTGGAGCTTGGTAGCTCACTGGGTGTCTCAACTGTATTGTTTTTATTTTAGCCTGGTCTATTTTACTGCATTACAATGGACAACAAAGAAGTCTTTCGGTCTACTTAAATGTTTTGGGTTATTCTAGCAAAACAAACTTACCTGAAAAAAAAAAAAAAAACAGTGGAGGTTCCCGCATATAAAAGAGATGCTATCATTTCTTACTAATAATATAGGAAAAAAAAAATTGATGGCTATCAGTCCAAAACAGAAACATAAATAGTGCAAAATCTTAAAACTGCTACCATTCACAATGGCAGGTTTTACCATGGTTCAGTCAAGCCACTAGATTTCTGTAAACATGTATCAGTAGACAAGAAGTGGTCACTCCAGATTTTTCTTGTGAGGAGCTGGGGAACTGATCTTGCAACATTAGGAATGGTCTGAATATATTTAAAGAAAGGCTGACATTTTTCATCTACTATAAATAAGTGCACCTTTTAAAGTGACATTTATACATTCCAGAACTGACATTCTTTACAGAAAGTGAAAATCCAGGGCCATTATGACCTAGACTGTATGACATACACCTTGCATGTAGATATGTCCCAACTCAAACTGAGAAACTGTTCAGGAAATGTATGTGCACTCCCTTTCCCTGCTTCCTGAGCAAAGCAGTTATCAGCAAGCCGATGATCTTGAACAGTACAGTCAAAGTATACCATATGTGCTGGAGATACATGCCCATCCATTTAATAAACCAAGTCCCTGCAGATTGTATTAATTAAAAGTATATTTTTTCCTGATTTTCTAGGGTTTTTGGTATTGTTAACTAATTAAAGGTATTCAAGGGTTTAGGACATCTATTTCATCTATCCAGTTGCTAGACTGCAGCAGGTAGTTTATTTTCAATTTTATAAAACAAAATCAAATTACTACTTTGCTGTGAAGTCTTTATGCTTTGATAGGTGCACCATGGGTAGGAGTACTGAAAACTATATTCCATTATTAGGCAGTCTAGCTTGTTGTTGAATGATATTTTTCCTTTGGGGTGAGATTGTCAAAAAGCATCCACAACAATATAAACAACAGTAACCCATTACTTAACGCATAGATATTACCAACTCATTTCAGAAAATGTAGAGTCTTTACCGAGAGACTCTCTTCTGTAAAATAATCCCATGTGAATCTTTTAAACTGTATTTTTAATTTTGTTTATTCTGATATAAATTATGGTATAAATAAAAGGTTAGTTATACATTAGGGCCTTCATTCTCTGTAATGGAAGTTTGGTCCTTAAAGGTAACTTGTAGACCTACTTTTAGAAAGTATTTGAGTTTGTACAGAGAAAAAAAGGTGTTTTTCTTACAATACTTCCATATTTTCTATGCTTCAAATTAAAAAAAAAAAAAGGCCTGTATCTAGGTCTACCAATTTTATTAAATATTAATGAATTTTATTGAACATAAACACCAACTACACATCTTTTTTTAATAATTCTGTCACGTTCATAAAAGTCTTATTAAAATTCTTACACAAAACTAATCAGGAAAAAGTAGTGTTTTTTATTTAAACCTTTCTCCCTACCATCTATAAATCTACTTTGATGTAATTAAAGGACTTTCTGTAGTCAAAACTAAACAAAATCACAACTTATTTAGGCCGCAGAGACAGCATTACACTAAAAATGCCTTGCATATTGCTTGTGATAAATTTGCTATGAAATGTTTTGCGGCTGAGCTATATTAAAGCTTTCACAGACCTTCTTTCCAAGTTCTGTGAAACCAGATTTAAGAATGACAGAGACATCGTGCCAGTAAGCGTCTTCAGCTGTAGGCACATTCTGACTGTCCACTGACGGCTGCCTGTGTTGCTGAACCATCGTCTTTAGGTCTTCCAGCTGCGTATTTAAATCAACAGAAAAGACAGATATAAGAATAAGCAATGACCTAAGAATGCTACAACAAAGTTAACCTTTCTGTCCTTTATCTTTTAATACGTATTTACTTCAACCAAAATCTTATTGTTCCTTTAGCTTACACATCATGCTGGCACCAAAGAAATCTTTATGTAGTGAGGTTTTATCTTAAACATTTCCTGATATATTACAAAATTTAAACTGGGCAGAGTTATTATCTCATCATTTAGTAGTATTCCTACCTAAAACATATTTACAAAGGTGTTGCCAAAAACTGTTTGGCTAACTACTGTATTTAGATTTTTCCATTACTGAAAGACAGACTTTATAATATATGTTTTCTCTTCAGGAAACAAATTTGTTTTTTCTTTAAAAACAATATTTCTCATATTTGATTTCCAACTTCTACCAGCATTTAAAATATCTTTATATTTGTTTTTCAAATTCCTTTTTTATTGTGCAACAAAAGAACAATTCTTTGTGGCAATCTCCAGACTTCAAAGGTCATTTATTACGAAGCTTACTGTATACGCCTAATTTTATATTGCGTAATAAATCTTCAGCTACCCCTATATATGACAACTCTGAAGGTTCAATCAGAGGTTGGATGTATCAATGTTTAATGTATCTCTTAATAAAAAATTAGCACATGTCTTCACTGAAAATAAATGTTCTCGGTTTATGTGGTCTGCTTTACTGGACTATTAAAATGATTTTTATTACAATGTTAGTACTCATATAGGCATAATAACAAAGTTATCTATTAGGCAAAATAAGAACTGAAAAAAGCCTGCTTCCAAAAGGAAAATATCCTCATTCAAGATTGGTTAGGAACAAAGTTCAACAAAATTCATTACAAAAAAAGCAATATCTATCTATGCAAAACAATAATTCACTGTAATATAACTCAGAAAAAAAAGCATCTTTTAAAGCAGAGATATGCCTAAATCTCTGCTTTATTGGGGAAAAAAATGTCCCTGTATGTTAATTAAACCAATAACCAAAAATTGGCAATTAGATATTCTAAATGTTGTATTTGACCAATTAATAAACCTTTACCTAATATAGCAGTAGGCTTTGCTTTGGTGTAACAACTTTTTTTTTTAAATATCTCTAATTTACAAGTTAACATTCAAGCTGATAGTTTACAGTCAGTCTTCATGTTAAATGAAGCCAAAATAAAAAAGCAATTTGGACTTTCTGGAAAAAAAAAAAAATGTTTTTCTGTAGGTCAGGAAAAAAAAATTCTGCTTTTATTTGGATATTTAAAAATAGATTGATATTGATATAAGTATTGTAAATGAACCAACCATGCAGACTGTGGAAAAATGAACTTTCTTCTTTTGTCCTATCACTTAAAGAGCATATGAAAAGATAGTGTTTTGATGAAATGAGAATGAATCTCACATACAGCCATTTTAGACAATAAAACTTCTCATGGTTTCTCTTGTGCTGCAGTGAATTTACTGTAAATTCTACCAGTGTGACAGATTCAATCAGTCCATTTGTAGAAATGGCAGGTCATATTTGCAGCACCAAATATTTCAAAAATCACCAAAGATATTAAAAGCGACAAATGATGCAAAGTGCAAAAATAAGTGCATTCTAGTTCTAGAATAAAATTCCACAGGAAAAAAAAAACACAGTCCAAATATGTTATATATCAAATGTGCTACGATAACATTATGGTTAAATTCACTAAATGGCAAAACAAATATCTTCAAAGTTTTTTTCTGCCTGATCAATTATTCCTCTGGTATTTACTGATCTTTTACCAACTCCAGTAATTATTCCTAGATTTAGTATTACTACAAGAAAATAATCTATTTTTAAAAAAAATTCTCTTTGCTACTTTGAATATGAATTTCGCTGTAACTTTCAGGGAGTGAGTCATGTCTGTGTAGGAGCTCCAAGAAGTTATCTGTAGGAGAATATGCAATAAGAATAACTCAGACCAGCAAGGTTATAGAAAAAAAAGCTTATTTGTTTTAGGAGTTCATCACGGGAAGATACTCACATGGTGAATTAACCATCATAGCATTTAAACATATACTTAACTTTAACTACTGGCTTCAAAAGAGGGTGCACATCTTAAGCAGTCTTGTGTAAAGCACTGTTGCTCTTAATCAAGTTTTATGTAGCTAAAATATACTTGAGAACCTACGTTTATGCTTCCTAGTTTAAGAAATAAAGACACTTTTCAAACAAAAATCTTCTGAAAGTTACTTCTAGCAAAACATTATAGTTATCACTAACAAACACAGAATATATTTCTGAATATAATCTTTAAATGGTATTAAATCTTACACATTTTTTCATCTCCATTGACATTGTCTCAAATGAAATAAGAACTCAGGTGCTTCTTTTTCTTTTTTCCATGAAGAGAGTTTTCTTCTCAATGGATTTTTCTAACAAAGAGTAATTTTACAGTTATAATTGTTTTTTTCTTAAGACATTTGAGCACACTAAAAACACACGCAGACACACAAAAAGGAAGACTATGAGTACACTGACCATTTCTGAAAAAGAATTAAAAGCCTCGCAATGACAAGTCAATTAGCAATATTTTGCAGCAGCTATTGGAAAACTTATCCCAACTTGCCCAAATGGGTCTTAGAAAAAACTCTCTCAAATCTAAAACACAAATACTGACATCTTTTGAAGTTAGTACAACTTCAAAGATAGTAGTAATGCTTACTTTGCTAAAATGTTTCTGAGGTATATCCTGCTTTAAAATTAGTTGAAGATTAGATATTGGCTTATCTACCTTTATCTATCTGAAATAAAGTTTAAAGATCTGAAATAAAAATGTCAGAATGCTTAAATCATGGGTATTGCACACTTTTTACTTGAATTCAAAATCTCACAATACAATAAAAGTAACAGGAAGAGAAACGTTATATTTGATACAAAGTTTCTTTGACTGTAATGCAACTCAGGAAATGCTAGTTAAAATACATTTTGTTATCCAGGCAGATCATGATGCCTTCCTTCTGATAAAAATAATAACTAAATAAATAAGCACACACACACATACAGTGCAACACAGCTACACAGGTACATCATGATCAGGGCCTTTTCTGACATCCACTTCAAAACAGCCCTCGCATCCACATAAACTCCACCGACAGCCCGAGCCTGTTCCTCTTCTTTGCCTCATCAGGGCTGATGTCCAACAAGTAAGATCACACACCCAACATGGATCTGTCCTATAGATGGCCCCTAGGTCCTGGTTTCCATCAGTTGCTTGACCTCTAGCCCCCCACGTTCAAGGTCTCGCTCCAGCAGCTGACACTTAGGCCTCAGTTCCTTCAGTCTGACTCACGGTGGCTCGTTCTCTTGCATACACCCATACACACAGCACAGGTCTCTCCAGTGTCCAGCCTTAGATGCAGTCTAAGATGAGTCCCTAGACCTCGGTCTCTCCGCTCACTAGCTCCCAGACCTCTGGGTCCCTCATACCCACAATCTCTTTATCTATCACCTGGAACTCAGAACTTTTCCTCCTAATCAGCTCATCCAGCTTGGAATTTGCTGACATTCACATGCGCAGGCTCAGGATAGAGAGCACTCCAACACAGAAGAGAGTTAGAAACAGGATTTAATAAAAGTATTGGATCAACAGAGGTCACCAAGTGTAAAGCTCAGCTAGACAAGGATGATGGCCCATATTTCCTTGCACACCAAGCAGCCTCTTCAATCTCTTTTTCACTCCTCTCTAAAAGTTGATCCTACGACATCTACCTTGATGTCACCCTGTTGTTGCTCTTTCTCAACACATTCCATTTTAAGTTTTACACAATCTCCAAATTATCTTTCCTCTTTTCCAAAGATCTGTCCCCCTTGCACATCATAAGTCCTACACCCCTTTAGTGTATGGCACTATAGGGAGAGTATCTTTGTAGAGTTATCTCGGTGGATATCACAGCAGAGACAGTGGGAAAATCATTCTTTGAAACTATGATGAGTAGCTGGTTCATTGGACTCCACTGATTAGATTACAATTATTTGTCTACCTCTTGCATTGCTCCTCTGAGCCTTACCAGGTCTTTGGGTTTAACTTGCTTAGCTCATAATCATATGACCTAACATCTAACTTCCTCTAAAAAGCAGCTGCATTTTGAACTTCTTTCTCATATCTAGCTACTGTTTTTCAAAAAACTTAAAAAGATCAAAATATATTTGAGATGTGTATCTAACTTTTGAGTTTGAAATTATTAGAGGATGGATTGAAAGTGTGATCAGATGACAGAGGCTTTGAGAAGGAATAAGGTCATATTTTTAGCAGTTAGGTGTATTTTGTATAATTTGTGATATATTATTTTAATCATAATTTGTATCTAGTTTATTTATAACTAAATCGCAATGCTCAGGATGATAACTAGGTATATGAAGAGAATTATTACTTTATCCTTTAAGAAGAACTTGACAAGGATACAAACAGGGATTATAATACTACTAGAGATTAATTAACAGAAGGTTTAAATCATTAATATTTATTAATATAGCATTAAATGATACCTAATAAATAACAGCATGGTTAAATATGCACTGCCATGTTATTCTCAAATAACGGACAACAGCCGATTAAAAAAATGTAGAGTGCAAAGAAAAAAAAATATTAAGAGCTTTGTACAACACCAAACTTTTTATGATATAGGTATCTCATCCTTTTGACAGTTAGATTCAAGATTTTTAAGTCTTAAAAGTCTTGACAAAACTTAGTTTTCTCACACAGACTTTCACAGTCTTTGTTAAATGAGGTATTAATATTTACTGTCCAAAATGAGCACTTATTGTCACTAGCAAAGTAGTTAAGAGACAGAAAATCACTGTGACAATCTGGAAAATGATCTCAGAAGATCTCCAGATGAAAAAAAGAGTTAATGTAAGCATGGCAAAAAGTTTAAATACTGGCCTATCTTACTTCAAGCATAAAAAATGAAAGACATTTTCACTGAATTCATGCTGTCATTTAACACATTAATTCAGTCAAAGGAACTGTTCATAACCACAGCATCACAGAACAGTCTAGGCTGGGAGGGACCTTCAGAGATTCAGTGTTCCAAACTCCTACTAAAAGCAGAGCCTTAGATTTGGTTATCAAAGGCCTTTTCAAACTAAGTCTTGAGTATTTCCAGTGAAGACTGAAATTCCACCATTTTTCTGAGCAACCTACCGCAATGTTTAATTTTTCTTCTTCACGATGAAGAACTTTTTTTATATCAGCTGAAATTTGCCCTGAAATTGTCTATGCCCTGCCTCTTTTCCTCTCACCGCATATCATTTTAAATAGAGTATCTCACCTTTACTTAACCACTGAGGTATCAGAAGACTGTGGGGCTAGATTGCCCCTGAGCCTTCTCTTTCCTAGGCTGAACAAATCTAAATACTTCAACCTTTCCACATATGTCAAGCTCTCCAAAACTGTAATCACCTTAATGGTCCTCCACTGGACTCTTTCCAATTTTCCAAATTCTCTCTGGAGTTGGGGGGAATCAAACCTGAACCCTATTCCAGGTGTGGATTATCTTGTTCCAGGTATAGGATTTTACATTTATCTGTCTTAAAAGTGAAGCAATTCTTATTGACTGCCTTCTTCATTCCCAGGTCTCTCTATACAGTGGGTCTTTCATCTCACATAGCTAGTTATCTTCCCATTCTGCTTTCATCTGTAATCATCTGTAAATAAATTCAATACATTGTTCAATGTACTTTTGTTTATACCATTAGATTCTATCACTGATGGAGTGCAAATGTTAAATTATGTCACATTATGAAAAAATTATTAAGTATTTAAATAAATGGAAGGAAGGCAGGAAGGAAGGCAGGAAGGCAGGAAGGCAGGAAGGAAGGAAGGGAGGAAGGCAGGAAGGAAGGAAGGGAGGAAGGGAGGAAGGAAGGAAGGGAGGAAGGGAGGGAAGGAAGGAAGGAAGGAAGGAAGGAAGGAAGGAAGGAAGGAAGGAAGGAAGGAAGGAAGGAAGGAAGGAAGGAAGGAAGGAAGGAAGGAAGGAAGGAAGGAAGGAAGGAATCTTTAGTGTAAGGTTCCCATTTAGAATATATCCTAGTGTATATCCTGTATATATTAGAATTTGATGAACATATTCAGACAGAATATTCAGATATATTCAGATGTATTCAGACAAACCCAGACAGTCAAATTTGGGACTGAGAAGAGAGATTAGTCTTAACATATTATCTCTAAAATACTTCTATAAGTAGGTTTATAATTTTGAATTATGAAAGACCCTTTCAATGCTGTCCTGTTCCATTTCTCCAACCTTCAATCTCTTTTCCAAATGACTGACTTTTACTATGATCCTCAAACAAATTTTGAATAATCTGAATGATTAATCAGAGTGTATTTTGGGAAGTGAAGATATTATCAATACATTATAATTTTCTCAGAGAAATGGGTACAAGAACTGATATAGTCACATCTCTAGGGAAAATTGAGATTATTTTCTTAAGCAAAGTATTCCAGCATTTGTCTTGCCTAACTCAGCTTAACTTTGAGGAGAAAGGAACTGGCCATTTACTTCAGTTTACATTTTTAGATGGATCAAAGATATCTTTAGGCATAAGCCCAAACTTCTAATAGCCAAATAATCAATCTCATTCTCCATTTCATGTAGCTTGCTGTTTTTGTTTCCGAAGAAAGACTAAAGGGTGTGGGAAACAGCTGTAAGTGCTCCTTTCTAACACACTTAGTTCATCAGCAGCAAAAGTCATAAATCCTGACATTTAGTAATATTCATCTATTCTCTACCTCAGTTCTGCTCCTTCCCTGACTCCAGATCATAGTAATCTTACTTCAAACAACTACAATACAGGAGCACTGTTGGCCTAGAGGAAGAGTTGAGAAACTCTGCAGATTCCTCTCCCTGATCCTTGTACATGTTCCCAAAGTCCATCTGGCTTTTTCCAACCCATCACTCTCATGACTCCCACTGACCTCTCACAAGCTCTCCTTGCCCATACAATGCTTCCAAAACTCTACTGCTCCCTTAGGTTTTATTTATTTACTTTTAAGAATATTGAGTTCCTCTTTTCATTTGTATTTCTGTGATGTTAATAAGCTTCTCTACCTTAATAGAAATGGAAAAATAGGAAAGAAGGGGATTGCAGCTTCCCTAAGAAGATCAGAATATGGCAATTTTGAAAGCCACCAAAAGCTGGTGGACAACAAACCAGCCTAGAAGAATCTACTCTGTAAGGAAATAGTGGGTACGGCTCCATACAGGTTTAGTATTTTCCTTGTGTATAGAGTCATTTTGCTTTAGTTACTTAGTTTGTGTGGTTAAAAAAAAATATAAATGAATGAAGACATATCTCTCAGTATTAGGCTATTTAGGATATCTTCTGTGAGCTTCTTTTAAAGAAAAGTTGGATCAATTCCACTTCAAGACTCTGTTCACTTTGAGTCACACCTCATCTTCTAGCTCCCAATAACTGCCATAACAGTGGTGCGGTGTATACAAGGGAGGGATAGACACCATTATTTTATTTTCTTCAATTATGCCAATGTAGCTCTTTATTTTCTCTCTTTTCAAAAAGGAATAAAAGTTTTAAACCCCATGAGAAATACATATATATATTCTATGTCCAGAAGAAGTTTCCTTTCCCCTGCATTATTTTATAATTTTTCAAGAAAACTAAAAATGTATTTTCCTTTTTTTGTTTTGATTAATCGACTAGACAAAAACTTAAACAGTTAATAGAGCTCTAGCTTAACAGTTAACTTCCATCTATCTGATGCCTGTACAGTCATTCAATCTGAAATGGGTGTAATTTAGGAGTAAGTCAAGTAAATCAGTGAAGAACACTAGTGAAAATCCACATAATTATGTTATCTGAGAAAAACTCAAAATTCTTTAATTTACATGCAGGAAGTTGGGCATTTTTGCAGGAGTGTAACCAATCAATTTATTTTTTTTTAGCTATGTTATGTGATAATCTTTGCAAAATAACATTTTATCAGTACAGGGTATGATCTGACCAACTAAATTAGTATTTTTATCTGATCCTTCTGAATGCTTATACATAAGAATCCAAAAAGTTTTTGTAATGCCAGATTCGTGGCTGCATGTATACAGCCTATTATGCAAAAGCATATACAACTTTAATACTATATCAATATAGAGTACTAACACTCAATATATTAATATAACTGATACATTTGTCAGTACACTCTTCTGATTTGTATAGCTATATTGAAAAACATATATATTATTGAAAGTTTGTATTAAAAAATCAAAATAAATATTCTTCACTCTCATAACTTTTAAGTATTATGAAAATCTTGGAGGAAAAAAAAAAGCATGTATGAGATGAAATCCTGAATAAAATAAGCTAACCTGTAATAAGCATTTAAATAATAAGCATAAAAATATTTTAATAAAATTTTATATATATGTAATTTGTCTTAACATATGTGTGTAATACAAGCATTTCAAAATGACCACAAATACTTTTGCCATACTAGTCCTTCGGTCAGCATAATGGCAAATAAACCTAATAAAAGCATTATGTTAATAAACATGTAGGAGAAATTTAGATCTCTATAAGTTGAGCTAAAACTCAAAAAAATCTTGTTTTTTTTTTCCAAGATCATCAAGAAAGCTTTTTTAATTAAGACTTTATTAAATTAAAAGTAAGTTTTAAAGCATTTTAAGAGTATGTTCAAAATCTCCCAATGGAAGATTCCCAATGGAATAGAGGAAAACTATCTGAACTAAATATCTATTAGACACATAAGCTGTATATTGTATTAGATACATAAGCTGTAAGTGCATAAGTTTTGTCCCAATTTTATCAGAATTCATTTTGGGTCAGTATTATAATTTACCTTTTTAAACCCTCTAGTTCATATGCCTGGAAAGCCAAAGTGACTGTATATCTTTGGAATAGCCATGACTTTGTTCTCTCTTTTTTTTCCCCAGAGAAAGAAGAAAGGACATTGACATCTCTAGGTAGATATTGTTCAAAGTGATAACAGAAAACATGATGATTTGCTGCAAGGGGAATCTGCCAGAACATTCACTGAAGATTACCTGTGTTACTGAGACCGGCAGAATGGCTTCTTGGAACTTCATATTCATTCAGTCCCACCAATTACTTTGCCAAGATAAGACATTCAAAACATGCATTTGATAGAGCTGTCCCAAGGTTCTTCTAAGAAGATTTCAAGATTCATTTCCAGGTAACTTTCACTATAAGGGAAATGTACTGCTAAGAATAAGCCATATGCATGCCATGAAGTGCTTCCATACTTATGAGGAAGTACTTCAAAAAGAAAGAATACTTATCAATTCTTTTAGCTCTTCAAATGTTTTGCTCATTTATAAATTCACTACCAACCTTTTCTTCCTCTGTTTTTCCGAATCTCTCTTAGATAATTCTGCATTGCCAGGAACATTATTTTCTATTACTCATTATTTTTTATTATTACATATAGTTTGAAAAATTAGACACAACCTGTGGTTGCTAATAGAGATTGTCTCCAGTATGCCTGCAATACAAACTCCAACAGTATGAAAATATAAATGGACAAGCATTCTACTTATGTAAAATCATGGTCTCTTACAAGATGGTGCTTAACAGTTAGTAAAAAAGCTTTCATAAGTGAAATGCAAATTCAGTTCCAAGGTTAACATGATATCTTCATTCAGCTTTTCACTAAGAGGAGATCTTTCAGTTTTTCTACCTTTTTTTTTTTTTTCTTGTTGGACTTTTAAGAATTTTAGGAGCATCTGTTCAGCATATCTGAGGGCAAATCCCACAGACAAACTGTTTACTACTTCTTTGAGAATAAACAAGTTATACATAGCCATTAGGGCCAAGGTCCAACTATAACTGCATAATTCCATTTTTAAAAATGCTTGGAAAATACATTAAGTAAAAAAAAAGAAGAGAATAAAACATAAAGAAAACAGCAATAGAGAAACAGTTTGTTGTGCAGGAGTGCATAAACTGCTGCCTTAGGCATCTCATCTTAAAGACGAAGTAACTGCTCCAAAGGGAGGTTAGGAAGAAGATCATAAAGCCCTGGGTGTGTTGACAATCCTTTGTTGTTGAGGCACGCTCTGGGCTGAAGAGTACCTTTCCAAAACTACAGAGAAAGACTTTCAGAAAGAGAGAAATGCAGTGATAAAAGGGTAGAATACATGGCAACAGATCCTTCTGTGGGGGGAAAGTAAGATAGAAGGACAGACAACAAAAGTAGAGAATATTAAAGCAAAAGACATAGTTTCCTTTGTCACATTTTCTGGAGAACAGTTCTTCTTTGTCATATTTCCCCATTCTCTTGCCTAACCAATAGAAATATTCAAGAACAGATGACAGATGTAATGAGCTGTAACCACTAAAGTTGAATTTCTTTAATGTGCCTTTTCTAGTAACCAACAATCCAACAATTATATCCTTGGATGAAGGGTGATGCAGCTGTAAGAATTTGGTCAGAATGAGGAAATGGTATGTGTGCAAACCCGTATTAAAGCCTAAACCTGTCACTGCCTGTAATGCTGAAAGGACAACGGCTATGGAATTCTGATGACCATATAGCTTACATGCCAAAAATGTGCTAGAAAAGGGTTTCTAGTGGCAGCTCTCCATTTTTTAAAAATATGCAAGTATCTAGGCAGAAATAATGTGTCATTTTCTGAAAACTATATACTACATTCCATGCTACATAGAAGGAAATGATTTGTTAATCGTTTGGGATGACTTACTTTCAGAGCTAATCTTAGTTCATCAAAAATATATTACAAACTCCATCTCATCTCTCTCAAATTTTTGCAATTATTAGTAAAACTACTATTGTTTGTGCTAAGGCAGCAAACAAATGACAACCAGGATCAAGACACTTTGGCTACATCAATACCAGTAAATTAAACATGCCACCGACGCAAATATTTCTGGATTTGCTGTGTCCATGCTATGTAGACTGCCTTCTGAAAATGAGTTGCTCCCCACATAGACTTCTGAACCATGCCCAAGAAGTATTTGGCAGAGCCCAAATACTTTATGTTTAGAAATAGAGGTGCAGCGTTTTATTGTGGGCCAATACAAAAAGTAGTCATGATTCATGACCAAATTAATCTGTAATTAATTGATTTTAATCATAAGTGAATGTGATAAATAGAAAAAAAGAGAGAATACAACACTCAAAATATGACGACATGAATATGAAAGCTGTAAAACTTGACACAATGCAAAGATCTGGACTCTTGTCAGGGAGACAAGAAGGGAGGGACAATTATCAGCTTTCTTCCACTGACACAAAATTTAGCAATCGTTAACTGGTCGATTTATTTAAAGATCACAGTAAAGTGGGCTAAGAGAAATGAGTTTAAGGAAAATGAATCCATGAAGAATACAGCATGTTTCAGAGTTATAATGGATGAAAATAGAGAGACTGCATATGAAGATGGAGACAAATATATTTCTAATTAACTTTTACATTACTGGAAGAAAGGAGGAAATTGAAGTATGTGACATAGCAAGTGAAACAGTGAATGATAAGTGGCAGAAATGTGAATAATCCGTGAAAGGTATGGCAAAAATTTTTGAATTTCATGAGACAGAAAATGAGAGAACAAAAAGTGACATGGTCCAAACGATGGAGCAAGAAGAAAGATCTCATTGCTTAATTTTGAAATGCTTGCTCAGTGAGATTATTGTAATAAAGGAGAAAATAAAACAGATGGCACAGACGCAGGCATTTGGAGAGATTTCTCAGTTTTTTGGGAAAAGAAGTTGTATAAGTAAATAGCGTGGATAACTTTGGGCTGTGAGTGGATTAAAGTTCGTGTTGCCAGAGAAAAGGAAAATAATTTGAAATAAATGATCGCTTTCAATTAATAAAAAGACAAAAGGAAGAGAAAAATAAACATGTTTAAAGGTGTTTTTTCTGACTATCCTAGAGTTTATAGAGTACAACCTTCTACAGAAACAGATCTAAGTGGTAGATCTGAGGCTAAAAAAATGGACCAGGTAATTAGAAAAAGCAAAGAGAAATAAGAAAGATGGAGTAAGCCTGTGTAAATATTAGCAGAGAAATGATAAAGAGAGGGAGATGGGCTGAGAGAGGAAGGGCTAAATATCTGAGGTATAAGGAGTGAATATAAATTGACTGAATGGAGAACGCAGGTGAAACACTGAGAGACAAACAGGTGTCAGGCAAGCTGTAAACTCAAGCTAATTATCAGTACTGCAAGAAATCATTCGGTAAACAAGTCAGCAAAACAATTCTGGAAATTATCTCACAGAAGAATAACAAGTTGCAAGTTAACAAGTGTGTCAATAAAGAGGTTAAACAGATAGTTGGCTTGGTCAGTCCGTGATAGTCAAAGCAGCTGGACAGCAGCTGGGCACCAGATGCTGAAACTGCCACTACAGTCTAACTGTGCTGAAGTCAGGGACCTATATCAATTTACCACAATGCCTTTTGTGTTCCGTGTATGACCAGTAACATATCAAAGGCTTATGGACCACATTTAGAGGAAAAATAAGTGCTGCATATGTAGACAATGTAGTCATCTTCAACACAGACTGGGAAAACCTCAGGGAATATTTTAATAAGGTGAACACAGAATTACAAGGGGCAGGTTTAATCATAAATCCTAAGATAGATGCTATGGCATAAGGTAACTGAATAGCACAGACATCTATCACAATGAAAAACTTAAAGAACCATTAGAATTTTAAAAGCTAAAAAAATTGAAATGAATGCAGGAACACTTTATAATCTGTGTACATAAAATTTTGTAATAATGTGTCTGGGTTTACAAGTTTCAAGAAGACTACATGAATATAGATTGTAAACTAATCCAAAAGCATGATAAGACATTACATGTCCTTCCATTTTTGCAAGTTGCTTTTTTGGATTTTTGAAATTCATTTTGAAAAATATTTATTACTTTTCATAGAAATGTATCATGAATAAGTGGAATCTGTAGAACAGTAACATTACCCCCAAAAATCTACACTTGAGAATAAGCTAAAGAGAACTTTGTTCTAGGGCTAAAACTTGAGTAAACAATGATTTTTGTGCTTAAGATATGTGATATTTCCTTATCCATAGGATAATTTTATCATTTTCTTTGTGACTGCAATAATCTCTATTTTAAAATAGATGTAAGCCTCACATAAAGAAACCTCCTGAAGGTTCATCAGCGTAACACAAAAGTTCTGTGGTTATAGTGGATACTTGCACACTAACACTGTTTATTTACTGCTTTTCTCCCAAAATAAATAATATTATTAACTAACTGCTATCATGCAGTTTCTTCAGTTTCTAACTGCATGATATTTTGAAAATGTGTCTACTGCAAAGGCTATTTTATAACTACTTACTGATTGAGTTCTACTTAACAAGAAAAAAAAAAAAAAACATTAAAACCCAACACCACATTTTCCTTTGAACAAAATTATTATGACTGAAATTTGAAGAAGGCTAAAATTTTCAAGATACTTAATCAACGGTAATATTAAGTCATATAACAGTTTCAAATGTTAATACCTAATTTGTTAATCAGCCATGGGGGAAAATTATGGATTTGGCTGAATAAACATTTTTCGCCAGATCATTTTTTCAGATAACTCAGATCACACAAACAGAACAGTTTCAGAAAACTTAGTAAATTTAAAATCTTCTAAGAACCGTTAAAGTAAACTCCTTTTTTAAGTAGTCACAGTCAATAGTTGAACTAATTGGAAACCTATAAATTTAGTATAGTGCAGCATGTAGTCTCTATCTTACTCTCCCTATACATCAATAGGTCATTCTCAGTTAATTAAGTGAAGGCATAATCAGTTTAATTTATGTAGTTCAGGGCAGTTTAATGATGTCTTGGTACAGTACCTGAATATTTGGCCTGCCCGTTTAACTAGCTAGATATGCCCATTCTATTCTTCAACTTCAGCTCTTCATTTTTCATTTTGGATTTCATTTTACACAGTTAAGTCTGGAGCAAATGACTCTGATATCTAGAGCTTATATCTGAAATAAACCCAGAACAAATTAAAGGGTTAACAAAACAGGACGATCAGAGAGCTCTCATTGGAAGCATTTTACGCAGAAAAGTCATAAAAGAATCATAAAAAAAAGGTGATATTTCCAAATAGACTAATTGTAACATTTAAGTATATATTAAATACAAATAATAGAATACAACAATCTAATAACAATAGACAAAGAGTTAAAATGAAAACCATTAATTATACAGTGGAAAATGGCTACAAAAGATAATAATTTTACAAAACAGACAATGTATACTGCAGTACCTCAGTAAGAAGATTTTCTGTTGCAGAGAAAGTGTTTCTTCTGCTGTCTCTGTAGCTCATCTTCTCTTTTCTGAAGCTGCAAGTTTATACACAAAGACAAACCACAATGTCAACCAATTGGACCTCACTTAAGGAACCAAGGAGATCGATTTGTAAAGCAAAGGATGAACAGGACCCCATTTCTGAAGTACGTTGCTCAAACTGCTCTTTCATTAAAAGATGCTCTCTCTTATTGATTTTGGCTTAAGTAATGAGAAAGCTTATCCAAAAATCTTTAGCATTTGGGCTCAAGTTAAGGAAATCAATAGAGTCATTTCCCATTTGAACTGCATATGTGAGTTTTATGTACGAGGGACAAGACAAAGCCCAAATCGGATAAATCGATAACATTGTCAATAGAACATGAAGCTGACAAATGGCATTTTTAAGCAATTAAAGTGAGCTGTAAACATACAGAGGCTAATCAATTACAGTGTTCTGCTATTAACAGTTTTTAATTTATACAAACATTCTTAGGAATCCCAGGGAATAGAGATAACAAAACATGTTTCTTGCTACTGTTTAGGAATTATGACAGTAAAGCTTTTTTGCCTCCGTATGTAAATCTTTCCATGCTCATGGGAAGAAAGGGAAATATTTAATAAATCATTGAATTCCTATACTGTCCTGTCTACAGAACACAGCTAATATACACAGCAGTCATAGTCCATGACTGCATTTTCTTCAACCAATCTGGAGTAGAAAAGCAACAGAAGTATGCAATTACTCAGTAGCACAAGACATAGAGCTATAGAAATGTTGATTATAAGGAACATCTAGAGGTCATCTAATTGAACTTCTCACTCAGCGCAGGACCATAACCAGCACTAGATCAGATGAGCTCTGGCTTTCTCTAGACAAGTCTAAAACCTTTCCCCCAAGAATGGAGACTCCATCACTGAGCTTGGTAAACTGTTCCAATGTTGCATAACCCTCCCAGTGAGGCAGGTTTTATAATGTACACTCTGAAGCTGAAACTGTTGGCCCTATCATCTTTATAATTTCTCTTCAAATTTCACTGTCCTTTCACCCTTCTTTTTGCCAGGTTAAATCAGACCTCTACCAACATCTCCTTGAAGATCATGTGCTCCAGGTCCCTAACTCCAAAAGTATGCTTGGATTCTTTCCAGTTTCTCAACATGCTTTTGAACTGAAGAGCTTTGGAGGCTTTAAAACTTCTCTCTTGCCCAAAATGGGTGCAACCTCCTGTATTTCATCATGGTCTCTGCAATTTGGAACAATATCATGCACTGAATTGACATCACATAGAATCAACAAGGAAATAGCATAGCCTGGGATGTGGTGGCACATCGAAGTCACATGTCCTTCTTGCATATGACAATGAATAAAGCAAATGGGTGAGTCAAACCTTGAAGAGAAATAAAACATAGTTTCTCCAGCTTCTCAAATCAAAAGCAAAAGCAAACATGCAGCAGAGGTTTTCTTCCTGTCAGAACCAAAAAATACCTTTTGAACACACCAACCCATTGATGACACAGATGTCTCTGTTTTCTAACAGTTATGAAAGATGATGAAAAAGAAAATTAGCCATCAGTTCAATCCACACTGCACACATGATACAACCAAATGAAGAGACTGCCTGAAAAGCAGTGAGGTTTCCAAGAAAGCCTCCCTTCTCAGTGCACTTTTACTAGCAAGGAAGGCACTGTATAAGATCAGTCAATAGTAAACAAAATTGCTAATGTCAAGAAATATTGACTTTTTAAAATTTATGGCTGTCAGTAGCTTCTAATTTTTCAGAGGGGCCCTTTCCTTGATCCAGTGAATGTCTTCTTTTAATCTGTCCTCATCTCCTTACCAAATCAAAACATTCTGAGAAGACAAGTACAATTCTGACTGGTATAATTAAGTACTCTGGTCAGCACCGCTGTGCTCTTCCTTGAGTCTTCTCAGGGCCTAGACAGAACAAAGTGAGAAGCTAGCAAAACTAGGCAGGTGCACGTCATTGCAAATCCAGTCAAATCCTGGCAGGTACTCTGGGCCTTGTGGGGCACGGAAATCAGGAGGCCAGGGATCAGTTTCCCCTGAGCTCCTGAACACCAGGCTTTGAGAATTTAAGTAATCCTTCTGCGCTTTTCTTATCAATAAATTTCTGCTGATGTTCCCTGAGACGAAAGGGCTAACATCATCCATAAGAACTTGGAAAGCATTTACATACAATAAGTAAATGACACTCTGCTTTTTTTTTTTTTTTGAAAATTTGATGTTGTGTGTGTTATAGAATTTGAATGATTAAGTGTGATTAAACTTGTGACTTCTTGAGGACAAAAGGATGAAGAGGTGTTCCTGCTCTATTTGATATCATTAAAAGTCTCAATGAAACCCTGAATTTCATTTTCAACTCCTACCACAGAAACTGACAAGAGGCTTCAAGCTCTTTTTCTGATTTCCCTAAATTTCTTAGTTGCCTTGTTTAAAAAAAGTGTTATATTGTTCATTTCACAATATAAGTTAATTGCCTCAGAAAACTGCCTTCTCCAAAATACCCTGCCAGTTTAAGTCTGATGCTCTAACTGTTAGCAAAGGGAGAACTCCAGGGATTGGCAGTTGAATAGGTTATATGCTACTGTTAAATGAAGCAGTTGTGCTTGAGAACCTCTGCTTGAATGCAATTCATTTTACAACATCATCTGGGGACAAAGTATAGTTTAAGATGTAAACTGAAATGGCATCTTCTGGTAAAGCAGAAGTATCCCTCGGCTGGCTTCAAGAAAGAAATGAAGCTGAAAACTGGACCAGCAGAAAACAATCGATTGTGTTGGTTTGGGTAGGAATAGTCTTACGAATGTTTCTTGGCCTGAAAGTCATTCTGTGTGTGGGAATGAAGTAAGCATGTCACTGGAGGGCAATCATATGTGAGCTGTCTAAGCACAACACCAGTAATGCAATTCGTTGTAAATTCAAATAAACTTTTTCCAAGAAAGAACATAGATTCAAAAGATAAGCTATATATTCAAGTGTGCTTTCCATACATTCTTGAGGATACAGACAAGCAGATCAAGTCAAATACTAGAAATAAAAAGGAAAATAGCTCAAGTATATGAGCTACATCCAGTTCAGCCTCTTCCATTAGTTAATCAGTTTTTTACTTTCTGTAATTTTCTGCTAAAATATGAATGAATTCCCAAATTCAGACTTTAAATAACATGACCTAAACTACACCTTAGTTTACACGCTGGCTTCAATATTTGTGATAGCTCTTGCCAGTTACCCCTAAGCATCAACTCAATTCAATCAATCTATAACTCAATAAGAGATGAGAAATGAATCAATAAAAATAGCAATAATAATGGTATAAAAACTGAAGATAAAAGAGCTAGAAAGAAAGTCAAAAGAGTAAGACATAACTGAGTGGGAATAAAAAATTTACAAAAGTAACAATGAAATCTTTCTGTATCTGATAAGGGCACAATCCACAAACATGGACAATTTAATTCACTTGAAAACGAATAATAGAAAATATCCTTGATTTTATGAATGGGTTAAAAAAAGGAATTCTGAATCGCTAAATGATAAATACAAAGCTGAGCACAACCGAACCACTTAGTGTACAAAAAAATGTTTATTACCTGGGGTGATAAACAGTTACCAGTGAATGAAACAAAAAGTGGAAGATTGGGCTAGAAAAAGACTGGCACTCACAGACTCAAAGATATGTACAGCAGAGAGGGGACGAAGAATCAAGAGGAGTTCAGAAAGTGAAAAGTAGAGAAAACTTACAGGGAGAAAGGATATGTAAAAGTCGGGCAAAGAGGAGATGCTACATAGATAGAAATTAACAGTGGAAAAAATGCTTGAATGGGCATATTGTAGCTTTTCAAGGATGTATTTAAAGGTCTTCTTTCTTTAGTTAATAGTTTGCTTCCTTCTTCTTCCATTCTAATCTTCAACTTCTCTACAACTCTTAAAAAGACCATTCTTTCAATAATTTGGTGGGCTGTAACATTTAGACATGGGTTTGGCAGCAGGGTTGCTGTCACAGAGGTTGCATTTTTGGACTTCAAGAGAGACAATGAGTGCAGTGCTCCCCATAAAATAGCCTCCACTAGCTAACCCACAGTGCAGCACTGTCAATTTATGAACATGCACCTGCAGCCTTTAAAGGAAGAGAATTCAAACTGATACATTTAATCTGGAACATTCTTAAAAAAATAATAAGTCACAGTAATATTACAGCCTTTGCTCACATTGAAAATAATGATGACTTTCACAATTATAGACTCTTATATTAAGTATTAGAGACACTTATAGAATGCAACATTTGTCAACTAATGTACTTTATAAAGGGCATGCACAAAATTCTTATTCAGGTCACGCTGCCAAATCTTTGTAAGCTATAGGAAAAAAATACTGTTAAATGGACTTACAATGACCATTCAGCAGATTGTAAAAAAAAAAAAAAAAAAAAAAAAAAAAAGGAAAATCAGATGAAAACACAACATCAGACTACAAAAGGAGAGAAGGGAAAGCGTATGAGAGAGTCAAGGTCCTTAGAAAATGAGCATCTCCCCAAATATTTCCTTCATAGCTTGTTAAACACTGTGATTGTTTGTGGCCATTATTATGTTAAAGTCTCATCTTCCCCTAAATATAGGGGACGCCTTCCTCCTTTGAATATATGATTAGCAAACAGCAGCAGCCTTTGCCTTTACATGTGAAATATTGCATAGATAACTTGAAAGACAGCTCTTGTCTTGTGGCAGGAGATATGTCATGTCTTTGACCAATGTAATAGATTGCATTTGATCCTTACTACACAGCGTTCTCTGGTCTCTTCCCTTCCTTTCCATATAATAGGAATTCTAGAGACTTATAAATCTGCCTACAGCACAGAAGAAAGGATTTCATTTGGAATGCTTTTTTTGTTTGTTTGTTTGCTAATGTTTTTGCATTTGTTGTTTGCTTTGATTTGTGTTTATAACCTCTCCTGATGAACAGAGGTTACTGCCTGTTCCTGTGCTTTGTTTCTTTTTCATCAGCACATAGTTATATGCACTTAAGTATTAAATGGAATTGCATTATCAGAGAGTCTTACTGAGAAAAATCTATCCACATTTACTTAGTAATTTATATGATACATACTCTCATACTAGCTAGACACTGTTTATGGTTTCAAAGTATTAACTGGATATGCAATTCACAAAAAGATACTGTGTCAGAAAAAACAATCTCTGCATCCACATACAGTCAAGCTGTGAAATACTTATTAAAACATCCTAAAAGCTAAACTAGAGGAATAATCCTTTCGTACTCTTTTAAGAGAAGCCAAATCCCAGAAATGGTTAAAAAATAAAATAAGATAAGACAAGATAAGATAAGATAAAGATAAAGATAAAGCTCCAAAAACATTGGCCCTTCCAGAAAAATACTGGCTGAATCCTGTCATGGAATAGAAAGTAACATAAATTTTAATAGCCTTAGAAACATATAATGGTTGAGGATTTCTCTTAGAAAAATGAATAGTCTTCAATACTGTCACCTGTGTTTTGAATTGCTTACATATGCGAAAAGAGAATCTACAGGTAGTAATCTGTAATGTATATCACTGAAAGTAGACTGCTAATCATTATTGGTCAATGTGAACAGACCCTCCAAGCATATAAAGGAAGAATTCCCTTTCACATATTCTTCTAAATGATTCAATGTCCCCTCCAAATTACTTAAATCTTATCTACTTAGTATCTCTGACTATTCAGTTTAATATGGATATCTGAATTGTTTACATGTTTACATAATTCACTGCTGCATAAAAACAAGACTGCTTAACGATTTCAATGTTTCATTAGCATTACATTTTATTTGACCTTACTGTCTTCTCTAATAGTTTGTATAATTTAAGTTGAAGAGCAGAATAATCAATATGCAAAATCTCTAGCAAAGTACCCTATAATTTCACTGTTTATTTGATACACATAAATACATTTTGTGATATCTTAGTTCAGATGTAGTTCAGTGAAACAAGAACAGGATAAAAGACTTTTTACACACCTCCAGAAGATTTACAAGACTTACTTTGGATGACTGAAGGGGAGGGTATATATGTCTAAAACTTCATAATCAAAGACAAAAATAAGAAATCTTTGCATTCTAGTTTATGGCTTACCTGTTTGGAGGTTTACTTTGCCTGTCTTATTATGTGCATTTTCTCTTTAAAAAAAAAAGCTATTGAATTGTTTTCTTAAATTCACTCTTGAATAAACAACAGATGTGTTTGTAACCTATGTATTTATGACTACCAGACGGATTTCCACATTCTAGCCTATGCTTCTGATCATGAAATATAACACTACTTATTTTAAGTATTGCCAATGGAAGAAATTTGGAAATTTTGCATATTTCCAGTTTCTGCTTTTTGAGTACCTGTGCACCATTCAAACCGTCATTTGGCAAAGTGACAACAGCTCCAGTAGTACGAAGGTCTGGCCTGCATGCAATTGGTTGTCCAATGGTTCTCCTTCAAAAAGCAAGGAAACTTTACGTGTCACAGAATCACAGAAAGTCCTCAAAGTGACTGGGAGAGTTTTCACTGGAGAGAACAGACCCAGTGTTGCCTGTCACGTTCCATGGGAGCTGGAAAATGTGCATGGGGATTATTTGCTGTTTCTCTATGTGCAGCAAGATCCCTTCTTTGATTTCTGCCACTTTGCAGGGCTAAGTGGTGGCTCTAGCAGCCTGCACTACCAATCAACTGAATGGACATGATGCTCGGTTGGGACCATCATTCACAGCAGCGTACTCAACTTCGGCTACGCCTCATACCTTAATGCACTTACTTCGCTACTTTTAACAAAGAACAAAGCACAAAAAGTTTTCTATTTCTTGCTAATAGGCTTGTTGGATCTCATGATGAAATGTGGGAGCAGGTTAGATTAAAGAATTTTACCCTCCCTGTGTGCTCTGTGTTATCAAGGTGCCCACAGGTTCTTCATGATTTGGCTCGCTAATTCAATTAGAAGCCAACCCCTAGATAAAATTAGATAAACCCTTAGAGGCCAACCCTTGGATAAAAGGTTTTGCTTTCTATCTTTTCTCCCACAGATACTTACGTATGTGTTTTGTTATTCTGGTAACATCAGCATATGAAGAGGAACAATAAAGGAGTTGACCATGAAGGAAGATAAAATGGCAATAGGCAAACTAATATCCATAAAAAAGTCCGTATAAAAGTAATAAATAAATAAGAAAAAAAAAAAGAAAAAAGAAAGACTCCAATGAATGTTGATACTCTAAAAGCAGACAACAATAATCTCAGAATTATTATTTTTTTTAATATGCAAGTAGACACACGGTAACGTGGTATAAACATGACACTATGTGAGTTTATTAAGATACAGCTCTAATCTTTTCTCAGGTATATTTTTGGTATATTTTTCAAGTAAAAATCAAACATTTGAGACCATATCGAAATTCTGGGTCACTGCCACTTAATATGCTTGAATATATGGAAAGGAAATATTTTCATTACAACACTGTTTTAATAGCTAGTTGTGTTCATTATGCTAAAAGCTACAGGTTAAAAGTGCCTGTGCGTTTTATTCTCAATATTTTGAATGGTACATTTTCTCCAGATTCAACAATAGCAGCCTATATCAAATTAATATTGTTTATATGCTCTATGTGAGAGTTCAAACACTGTTTTAAATGCATAGAGTTCTCCACAAAAACGAGATTAGCAGTTTCACCACTGCAATGTAACAGTATTATGAAATTATTATAGAAATCAATAACGCTTTCATTTCTAGAACTAATCTGATGGTAAGATCTTGTTTATAAAGATATTAAACAAATGCATTATTCACATTTTGTAATGACTTTCCAAAAAAAGGATTTTTTTTTAATTATCATATGGAAGTGGTGTAATAAATGAGTGTAATTTTTATTAACAGAAGTTAATTTACATAAAACAAATGCTCATTGAATTATTGAGTATGATAATATCTACATGCCTAGTCCTGTTTGTCATATTTTGTGCCTTTTGGCGACATCAGAATTATAACAACCTGATTTATGCACTAAATTTAATGCATAATATGACAACATACCGATAGGTATGCCTTATAATGTATAATTTAAACATGATTGCTATATATTTCACCCATATTTCCTTGGCTTTACAAAGATTTCTCATGCATCTAGAAATCTCGATTGTAATGGAGGTTGCCAGATATGAATGTCTGTTTGAATTAATGAACATTTTTATAAAAATACTCTGACTATGAATGTTTTAAAAACCTTGTCATAACATTCACCAAACTTACACATGACAGCTAGCATGTGTTACTGCATTTTCATCTTAAATATTTGATGACTGCCTCTTTAAATCCAAGATTCATAACCCAAAGGGTTTCATTTTCTTACAGCATATGTAATTCAAGAGACATTTATTAGTATAGTTCTCATTTTATGCATCAACAAAATATTTTTTTCAGAAAAGCATTAGATGAACTCCCCGGTTTTCAGACTTTTTTGGTGAATATTTTAATTATATTTCTATATTTTCTTTGACAATATTTGTACACAGACTATTTGCAATGCTCCCTGCTTCCCTACCTTCATCCCCAATGGAACTGAGAGGGAACTCTGCATGATACAGTAATGCAGCGTCAGAAAATATTAAAAGCATAGACTGAGAGCTCATAGACACTAGATGAAATATCTCAAAACCCTTGGTAAGCTTTTTTTTTTTTTTAATTTCTAAACATATCCTAAGAAACATTGCTGTATATAATTATGACTCATAAAAAATAGCTAAATGCATACATTGGTCTAATGCTGTTAAGCTACTATTACTGATGTATAAAAGATCTCTGTACTCATTATTATTCACACTTTTAAAATCCAAAACCAAATATATCTAAAATATTTAAGTATTTACAATAATAAGAAGGAGAACAACAAACCATTGTTGGAACAATATATTACTATGTTAGAGCTGAAGGTTGTCCACTGACAGGTCACTCTCACTTGACCTTGTATGCACAGAAAGGTAGTTCACCATGGTAACCTTGGTCTTGTGGCTTTCCATACAGTAAATCATTTCAGCCCTCTTCATGTAATTCTTTTATTGGCTGTGCAATTGAAATGTCATGCTTCACGAACAGAGAGGCTAGTAATTTCTTATGGGTGATTAAACTACCTCTGTAATGTAGGAGCATGGATGAAACCGTACACAACAGACTTAAGCATACACTTCATTTTTTTTAATTCCTGATATTTTTCAGATGCTCAGAAGGAAGTTTCCTGTGAAGATAATGTATAAAAAATTATTTTTTCCAATATGCCTTCTAAATGAACATTAAACAGCATTCCTTTTAAATCACTCTCATGAGCAAGAGCTGCTTAGGAAAAAAAATAACATTTTATATTGTTTTTAGAATTAATAGATATCTTTCAATTCTACTGACAAATTCCAAAAGTCATGCTAGTTTATAAAGGCCGAATTAGGCCCAAAGCAGGAGCTGACATTCTTATTTTAATTGTATTAATATATAAAGTTATTGCAGAAAATAATCACACAAAAAAATATTGGGATGGGCAGACTCCTTTAGCTATTGTTTCATTTTATTATTTACATTCCCTCTAATCTCAATATGGAATTGAACATATAAACCTGATGCTTCCTTTGGTGAATTACTCCTTTGAATTCTAACTATAACAGCTGAAAACAAATGGGCTTTTTATACAATAAAGATACACTCAGAGGAACTTGATATCTTCTGAATATTCTTTTGTAAAATGTCACAGTTATAAGCTGTAATATAAAACATTTGCTATAACAGTCCACTTCCATGAGGTTTGTGCTAATTTTTTTGTCTTTTTCTTCTTTGGCATCAGTGTCAGGTTGATATAATCATGGCTCCAAATGACAGACTTATGCAGAAGTATGTGTGTATGAAATATGCACATGGATTTATCTTTCAACAACTAGTAGCGAAAAGACATCAATACCACTGCTTTCACATTGATTTCTAAAAACAAAACAAAACACCCCTTATATAGAAAAAATAATATTTTAATGGTATTCATAACTTAATAGAAGTTATAAATAGAATTAGCAAATTTCTTCTTCAGTGTTTCTATAGGATCACAGAAACAGGTTTTTCTGTGGAAGTTAAGAACTCAGATCTGCTATCATGGGGATCTATATGTAGAGGTATAATATAAGTGGTAAAGTGAGGGGTAGATACTCCATTCAGTGGGATTAATGACCTAATGATAGGAATGACAGCTGTTAGTCTGGAGCCTGAAGAGTCCCTTTTCAAATCTTGAATTCTGCCTTCTTTTATAGAAAATTTAATTACTTACTCATAATAGCAATATCACAGCAAAATATATTTGCATGCAGATTTAAGAAATTAGATTTTACCTAAGCAGTATTATAAGCTATGGGACCCCTAAACAATGTAAAAGAGCAAACAGAAAAAAGATTTTTTAAAAAAAGCATTTCTAATGCTCCTCTAATGCACCTTTATGCCCTTCAGTTACTGGTAGTACAAAATTCAGGTGGTGTTTTCCTATATAAGGTGCAGTAATGGAAGAAATCTAGTCTCTTATTTTTTATAGTGTCTGAACACTAACACAAATCTCATTTTATTCTAGAAAAGAAATTCTTAGATTTTTTTTTTTTTTTTTTTTTAGAGGGGGATAGTGAAGAGATAGCAAACACCTTCTCAAATGTATGCATTGAAAGGGCTGCCTCCTGTTTGATTCTGCCAAAAGACAGAATGAATTTCATTTGCAGGCATTTTATCTTATTCCTCTCTGCCCCATTGGGGAACATTGCTGGAATTCCCTTATGGCTGAGAAAAGTTCCAGTATTAACTAAAAATATTTAGCATGAAATTGCAAGCTACATCAGGATGGGCATGAAGAAAAATCAGAGAGAGACAGACTGCAATC
>NW_010577423.1:63237-73892 GCF_000705375.1 Tinamus guttatus | reverse complement strand
AAACCATTTTTTGCATAGTTCTTAAACACAAAATGGACTTAGACTGTGCACTTCTAGTTGCCTCTTAAGTAAATTCATATATCCTTATAACATAAACAAGAAAAAATATTAAATACATAGACCGTTCAAAAAAAAAAGAGAAAACGATTTTAAAAGCATTAGAAATATAGACTTCAGGCCTATAAGTGCGCTTGCTAGATTAAATTTTTTTTTTTTTGAAAATTCTGTATTATGATTGAAAGTAGGTCTATATTTGATTTTTTTCCACATTTGTACAGGCATTTCTATATTACATCTCGGATCTACTGACTCATTGGACTTGTATTCCTAAAGAGCAAGTATCTGATCTTAACATATCTGTTTTACTTCTCATGAAGAGAAAGTAAATAGAATTCTATTGTATTTCATTTTCTTGTGAGAAACCCCCCAAAAAGCAAAGCTAGTGTTTTCTAGCTACCTTCCACTTTACCTTAATAGGTAAAATTTCATATTTGATTGCCTTCAAAATTAATTTCTTAATGCCAAATAACCCATAAGCACTTTAAGAAAACACTCAGCCTCTCTAAACCATTGCTGATTCAGAATGCTATTCCTCTGTAAAAAAATAGAATTACCACCACTAATTTTCTGTGCTGCATAGCTCCTTTCTCCTTTCTGATATACAAAATCTATCCTCCCACTATTGAAAATTCTCGGCATATCGATTCAACATTACAAAATAGTTTTCTGCTGTCGCCCAGCCTATTTTAGTCTTCCATTCTCAACCCAAGATTTCTCCAATCTCGACAATAACTATGTGCATTTGTTTGTTTCCTATTATGGGATTTAGGGGACAGCTAAAAGGGAATAGCATTATTTCACTGATCTGCTCCATTTTCTTGAAACCTTTCCTATACTTAAGCCTTTAACAATATTTAATCTCCCCTCAGAAAAACTATGTCAAGCCATTTTGTATTTTTTCTGAAACTGCCTTCATAAACTACTCCAAAATAACCTATTGCTTATTTTTGCATGATAAATACCTAATATGTTGTTCTCTCAAAGACAGAATACACTGCCCATAACTGAGAAAACATTTGTGAAAATCCAAAAATATCATACATGCTAACAACATGTCATAATGTAGGAGTCAGTGATTGCTATTGGAAAATGAAACAGTATTATTTTACTTAACATTGAAAGGTACTTGAAAGGGATAAAAACACCCAGAAGAAGTTTGAGCCTTAAATTTTGATATTCCTGAAATACCTTATTCCTGCCTATGTTACCTGAATTCAATAGGTATTTCTTCACTTTAGAATGCTTAACATTAATTAAATTATCAGGTTATATATATATGACATAAAATTTACTTTGATTTTCTTTAAAAATGTATTTATTTTTATTTTATGTTACTCCTCTTTTTTGCAACCTCTGCTAGACATACGAATCTGTAAGGCACCTATTAGGCACTGGGTCCATAGTGAGGCTTTGAATTTCCTGAAAAAAAATTGAGATTCCTCGTCTTTGACTTCATCCCACATCAGAAAATATAAGTAGTGTTATAGTCAGCAGAGCCTCATTAGCCCCAGAAATGACAATAGCTGAGGTTCCAGTCAACTGAGAGTCTTCAGTTTGAGAAAGATCTATTATACACTGAAAGAAAGTGCCAATGATACAGGCTGCTCTCACTGTAAATTGAAGGGTTAAAGAATGCAACATTTGGACTGTAGGCTGCAGTGTCTTCAAGAGATGTCCTCCTGCAATTACTTATTTAATGGAACACTTGATAATTGGAGAATTAGTTGGTACTGCAAGGAATAATGGTTTGAAGGGAAAGGGGAAAAAAAAGTTAGTACTGAGAGTTTAGATGATATGGTAATGAGGCTGCACCCTGGAGTTCTCCCTTTAGAGAGAACTGCTGGGACCTAGGAGAACCTTTCTCCTAAAGAGTTTGACAATTGGTGCCTCTTCTTCATAGCCAAAGGGATGAGGGATGATTGCAGAGAACCAATTGTGCCTGCTAGTCTAGCCATCGTACACACCTCCTGCTTCTTGGAAACGACTTTGGACAGACATGGAATAATAGACTCAGGACTTGCAGGGCCTTCAGGTATGGCATTACATGGAGATCCCCTGCTGTTTGCGACCATCAGTAACACAAAGGTATTTGCCTCCTCAATCCATTTTCTTTCCTATAAAAGAGAGATTCCTGCAGTGCTCATAGAGATAGGTCAAATGTAAAGATAGAAGACATTCAAGGTATTCTATTTCTTCCAACAATATTGTATCATAGAGAAGAATCCGTGTTTCTTAATGTCTTTTTTTTTCCTCTTGAATGTGAGGCATGGAACTCTATGAATGCGATAAATGCAAATTATTTGGGCATTTTTTTTTCTCTCTTTTTGTATGCTTACAGAACAAGGTATCCACTCAAAGAGGAAAAAAAAAAAAAGGAAATATGCACATTATTAGCAACACTTTGGTCTTTGACGGGGGATCTACATGATTTCTGTCATATATAATAGTTTCCCAATTTTAAATGTCAAATCCAAAACAAAGACATTCAACTGTAGGCTATTACTGTAGGCTATTTGAATTTTGTTTTTACTTCCTTCCCTACAATAATAAAAATAAATAATTCATTTATTTCAAAGGACAGGAAAACAACTATAACAGAAAGTAAGGTACAAAGTCCTTGGTACCACTTTCTGTCTTCTATAAATAGTGTGCCATAAATGTACAAGGTGAAGCTAGCTACGTCACATGTAAAATGGCAACATTGAAACCCACTGAGGAGTTGTTACTATTAAAACTCTAAAAACTAAATATTTCAAAAATGTTTCATATTCATTTTTACCATAACATATGTTCAGCTTCAAATATTAAACTAGCTACTTTTCTATAAGGAAAATAAAACTCTCTTGATTTACCCAAAACGGATTTTGAAAAACAGGAAGTTCATTAAAACTAAGTCGTGCCTAGTGAGTGTCATAAGCTTTCCAGTGAAGCAGAACCATTGTGTATCCTCATCAAGAGATCAATGTTGATTCAGATTCTTTTCCTTTGATCTAAACCTATCTCAAGACTAATTCCAATTCCAAAGGCAAAAGGCTTATCTACAATCTAAAGTTAATTTTATCATTTAATCATTTGCATATTTAATCTTGTTTATTATCAAGTATGGGCACTATTTGTTCAATTTGATCTTGCTGCCTGGCATACTGTAGTGAAAATCAATGATGCAAAAAAAGATGCACAGAGGAAAACAGAGAAAAAAACAGAACCAGTACACGATCTTGAAATTTGCCAAATCAAGATGCTATCAAATGCCACTATCTTTAAAAACAAACAATAACAACAACAAAAAACTAACATACTTTAATCTTCATTGCCATTATTCTTCTTTACAAGTACAGTACTGGATGTAAGAAGCACATCTACTTCTACTTTGATCACTGCTACTCCATGCATCAATGGAGTATTTAAATTTAATGTGTCACTCTGAATGACAACTTGCTTCTCCTTAGTAGTCGGTTACTTTCTCTGAAATTAAACAATTAATAAGCCAGGAGCTATATGAGTTATAAATTATTCATCCAAATGAACATTAATCAATTATAAAGAGATATAGGAATGAAAAAAGGAGAGGAGACAGCTATATCTTTTCAATATTAAGTCTACTCTAGCAAAAGTCTCTTTCAACAGAAGTAATTTGCATAATGGAAATGAAAGCATAGCTATATTATGACTATTTATGTTAAAGAAAACATGTCAAAAATAACAAATCCATGACCACTTATTGATAGAGGACAAAAAAAAATATTCCTTACAATTATATACTCATTTGGTGACTACAAAAGCTTATTAAACTTCTTCTAAATTACTAGCGTTATCAATAGTTAAGAATCTTATCTCTTGGGATCAGAAGTTAAAATACATTTTTAAACTTTCCAAAGTTCTTTGGAAAATATTCTCTGTTCACACATATACATCAAATAATTTTCCTGACATTTATTAGAAGAAAGCAAGACAATGGGCACAGTCACACTGTAGCTTAGCCATGACATGCATTGAGATATGTGAGAAGCACAGATCAATTCTTACTTCTCGATTTAAGTTAGATTTATTCCAGATGTGGACATTTGCAGGCAGAAGAAGGCCAGAGCCTTTCCCTTGTAAAAGTTGTTCCTTGTAAATAATGTGTGCAGTCATTTATGGGAACTTTGGAAAAGTTGCATATCTAAATTCTTTCTGTAAGTGAAGTACCAGGATAATACCAGGATATAACAGATGTAATAATAAGGTCAAAGCAGACAAGAGCAGATACCTTCTATTTAGCAGGACCAGAAAACCTATGCACTTATTATGGAAATGATGTATCACAGATAATTCACTGTTCCTTAATTTTCTATCTCATTCTCCATCATTCGTCTGTGTGATATAAATTTCAACTCTGCTACTTCATGCTGATGCAATGCATAAACTTCAGTTTTCTGGTACTCACAAAACCAAAAAAGTTTCATGCTGTACCTCATTAACAAAACAGACTTTTCACTAGCATCACATCTTATCTTGAGAATCTGTGGTTAAGTCCCACATCACAAGATTTTTACTAAAATATAGATTTCAGCTCTCCACATAGAAAGCCATTTCTTACAACAGCACTTCAGCATTAATCTCTGACAAAGGTGACCTTTTTTTACTAGGATTTTTTTTTTGCAATGTCCCAAGGAATACGAAAGGAAACTCCTATTTTTACTTGTAAACTCAGCCTTTTCTTATTTTCTAGGATTCTGTACCAGGTTACCCAATACTATTCAGAATAGCAAATAGAAAGAAAAATCATTGTAAATTCTAAGCAGTCACACAGAATAACTGCAGTAAAGCTACAATCTATAGCAGGCATGTAAAGAACAACATGCCAACTTCTGCAAGTGTGTTTCATTAAACAATGTTCACGTCTACGATTTCCTCTTTTTCCTATGTTGTTCCATGTATTAATTTAACTAATCTTAACTGCTTGAAGCTGAGACATGATAAAATACCCTGACGGTTTCTTGTTACACTACAGTTCTCCCCAGCTACAGAACTATCAACTTTTAAGTGAAGATTAAACTTCACACACAAACTAAAGCATTTGTAAGAATTTCAAGAACTGTGTTTGCTGTAGAGATTTTCATAGACAATGGACAGAAATGATTTAGCACAGAAAGTGATGCATAGTGCATAATCTTCAGAAATAGCTATTAATTATATTATAAAACTTCTTATTAAATACTTACATAAGTTCTTTTTCTTTGTATCAACCCAAAATAGAAGCATGACTTAGCTTAGTGGTGGAGGTATGCAAGTGGGAGGGAACACAGTACATCTACCTGAACCAGGTGAAAGAAAAGCTATAATATGGTGAAAAAAACAGCTGTAAAATCCATCATTTTTTAAATTAATCTTTACATATTCAGTCTGATAAGACAGGTGCCACTATTGTGCTATTGGAAGCTATCCATTCAGCAAGTTAAGGCTGTTGATCATTGAGTTTGGTTGACAAAGTTAAAACCAGTAAAAAGAGTTTTGCTTGTGTATTCAGTGCAAAGACCTTAATTGTAAACTCCACAAAGATCAGGATTTGGTTTCATAACAGCACATCTCATATAGTTTTAATAGTTTTACATTTATTTATGAATGAGGGCCAAAGAGGATACTGGGTAATACAATAATATATGAAAAAATTATTATTTATAATTCAACTTATTATAGTATACATGAGCCTTGTCAGATATAGTTATTTCTGTTAAAACAGAGCTCTTCACCTCAATAACTGTTTTACTATCTCCTTTCTTGATTATTGCAAAGAAAGACAGCATCTCCTTACCACTCGCATTCAGAATCTCAGAAAAATCTTTTATTAGTATCTTATTTTATTTCTAAAATCAAGGATTACACTTTGCTCAGATGGGAAAGAAATCACCCATAAATATCCACCCACATATCTAATTTTCCTCCTTCAGAATCCTAATTAATAGTCTCCTTTGCCTCAGTGCCTCCATAAAACATGATCATTTCCTTGTTGCTGCTGCTAAGTCAAGGTCCCTCCTTATCTCGTTGACCAATGTTGCCTTTTGTTCTTTCCAGCTATTTCTTGTCTCTTAAAACTAGATTATAAACATTTTGAGGATAAATACATTTTCATTCTACGTTTGCATGTTTCTATTACTAGTTTAACACAAGTTAATGATCAATGTTCTATAACAATACAAATAGTAAGTAATAAAATATGTGTTTATTTTTAATTTTCCTTCAGATTAAAAGACATACTAGCAGTAGTTGCCGTTGTTCAGATGAAGAAGTTGAAACTTTAATTAAAAAACACACATTGAAAATTTGTTTTAAAAAGCTGTCTCTGGGTTTACAAAGAAGCAAATTAACAGAAATGCTATTTAGAAACTTAAATAATGTTTACACAGAAAAAGCAAAGTAACTATTAGATCACAGAATTTTGCCATGAAAACAACTCTCTGTTTCATATTTAACACCAGTGAAGTTAGCAAGCTCTGTTTCTAATGCAGAATACCTTAAAACACTTAGGACACTGCTAGCCAGGATAGCAAGAATCTTAAAAGCAAATGTGAGGTTCTCATCATGGATTGTTTGGGTGAATCATATCCATATAACAGAGCTCTTATACACACTAGCCAACAAAACTATTGATTATGATCATCATGACTGTGGAACAATGTTTTGAAAAAAAATAGGCATTGTTTCTTGTAGAGGTTCTTTAGTACTAGACACAGTAATGAAAAATAGTTTGTATTGAAAAAAACGTATTTTTCAGGTAAACTTCATACTGCAAAGCATTTCCTTCCTGCTCAAAATTTCCATATTGGCATGAAGCTTCACAGAGCATATAAAACAACTTAGTCATCCCAAGTGAAAGAAGATAGAAATATTTTGAAATTATTCTAAAAACCTGACACTACAGTGAAAATAAACTTGCAAGTTGACAAAAACATTTAAATTCATAGGTATCATGTTCATTACAGTATGAATCCTTAATATTATATCAATAGTATATCAATATTAACATTAACAAAAATATATAGTTGGAATTAAGCTAGTAATCCACTTATAATAATTTATATTATATATATATGTTGCCATTTACATTAAAATCCACAGGTTTCTAGAATGGGAAATATTATTTCAAAATACACTTTCCAACTGTACCATAATACAATGATACAATTGATATTAAATAATAACAATTATGTTTAGACTAACCAAATATATGCAACAGAAATAGCCCAATAAATACCACCTTCTGTTTCAGCACGCTTTAAACAAATCAATTTTCTACTATTTTTAAGGCTTGTTTTCACTCCTCCTTGTATTAACAAAAACCTGAAATAATTCTATATGGCATCTTCCCAAACACATTAATTCATCAAAACTGTATCGACTTCACCCACAAAGTACAGGAATCTTTTTCCTATTGTAGTATGGTTGATGTGTCAGTGTGAAAAATTTAACTGTACTTCTGTGTAAGTAAAAATTTGAGATAGTAAAAATATCAGTAATTGTATTTGTTGTGTTCTCTCACCATCATACTTCACAACACAATCTCTTTGAAACAGTTTTATTTTTACACTATTAATCAGAACAGCAAAAATTCCACAAAACCAAAAGGCCTTGTCAGTCAAGCATAAAGACAGCCTCTAGTTCACTTCTCTCCAGATTGAATTAATATCTAGAAATAAGCACAGAAATATCTAGAAACCCATATAGCAGAAAACGTATTTGAAAACAACCTAATAAGCAGGAGGGAGAGGGGGAAAGGGAAAAGAAAAAAAGACAGGAAAGATAAGGATGGATAAATGAAAAATTTGCAAACAATTTTTCCCTAATGCATATTTCCTCTTGTGATTTTCTGAGAATGCATTTTTTATGATAAAATATAAGTATATGACAGAGAGTTCCTTAAATGATGAAAAGACACTAACTGCTATGCAGTAAAAAGGCAGGGAACCTACTGGAATGAACACACACAAAAATGCGTATAAGAATCTTTATAGAAGAGGCAGAGCATATGGATTACCTATGAACTTAAAATTGTAGTATGTGATGTTAGTAGATCTTGAGGAAAACAAGTAATGAGGTGTTGGCAAGAAATATTAGGTCTTTAGGTACAGTGATCATGAAGATACCTATGATGATGTGATGCGGAATTCGATACAAGAAGTACAAAATGGAAAGCTTACCTACCTACAGAAAGGAATTAGGAGGAGTTAAATAAATACTTGCTTCAGACTAAGATAAACCACGCTGTAGAATAATCTTCTTTAGTAAATTCTCTCTTTAAAACAGAGATCTGAAAGAGGAAAATTAGCCATAATCATTATCACATTTTGTTAAGATTATCTTTTTAATCTTGTAACATCTTGGCAGTTTCTCCACTTTGTTTTCTACCAGAAACTCAGGAAGAAAGGCAAAGACACCAAATTAGATAAAAATTGTAAGTGCAGATGGCACAGAAGTAAAGTATGGGCTCAGCTGTTACGGTTCAGAAAAAAAAAAAAAAAGAAAAGACTTAAGGAAATGACTGGACAAGCCCTCATAATGAGGTTGACTGACATGCGTCTTTGCAACATGTAAGTGGATTTTTACTGCTTTTTTTCCACGAGGAATTCTTTGAAGGACAGTGAAGGCAGGAATAGAGGATTTTCACTTACAACAATAATTAAATTAAACCTAATCAAACCATTTTATTATTTTCTGCTGAAGGCCAATATATTTAGCATCTTCTTCCATGCATAATAAATTACATTTGCTCTAGGCATTTTCGGAATGTTGATTTGTTAAAGATGTTCATATATATTAGTGACATTCTTTGTAATAACACAGTAAATATAACCAGTTGAGTTTTCTCCTCTTTTTCCTTTTGAAATGTAATAAAAATTAACTTTTTTGGCTTATTTAAAAGTTAGAAGTTATAAATCTATTCTACTAATATGTCTTTTCACAAGAGACTCTGCTAAGGCCATTCTTATTGCAGCAATCACATTATCCCTTGTGCAATTCTATCATTAGACACCCAACACAGTTTTCATGCTTTCATCTGATTTCTTTATAAATCAGAAACTATCCACATAATAATAATAAGAATAACAACAACAATAATAATAAATAATTCGGCAGTAAGGTTCCACATCTAAATGAAAATAAAAGAAATCACTGATTAGTAGTCACAATTTTAGCAAACATATGAACTACCACTATGTAGTGATCCATTGGTTGGTTGTATTCAATTGCATGGACTATAGGATTTAAATAATACTTTGCCTAAAATATGTAAATTATAGTCATAAAAATAAATACTATTGAAGTAACCTCACTATATGTTGGAAATATTTTATATATGAACAAAGTAGATGGAGTAAGATTTTTTTTCTATTGACTACATACAAAAATAAGTAAGAAGCATCCACAGTAGAATGTTCCCCCATAAAAAAGGTATTCCACACAGACAAACAGACCTATATGTCAGTCAACAAGTAGTCAAAGATATATAGGTTGTGCGTCTACAGTTTTAGTCAGTGAATTCAAAATCTCTTAATTTTTCAATTTTCCATCTGAAATTCCATCTGAGAATACTCTAATTCCCTCTGTTGTTTCTAAATTTGATAAAGATATCTGTTTCTCAATTTAACTAATACACAAACAAATTATGAACAGATTCATCTGAAAAACTTTAGGTGCACTGCATTAACTTGAAATGCAACTTAGGTCTCCTAAATGGTCAAATCATTCAGATTTAAATTCCAGAATTACTATGCACTATTGAAAATTTTATTCTTCACCTTCCTTCATGAGTTTTATATCACATTTGATATTGACTTCAGGACTTTTAAAAATTAAACTAGTTGATTTTAAGTTTTTAGATGCCACTAATTTTTTTAAATTAGTGCACATGATCTATGACAATGTTTTTCAAGTATAAATCATGTCTATGGAACACTATAAAAGAAAGGAGTAAGAAACAAGACTGTATAAATTTGGAAGAGGAAGTCACTAATAACACATGGTGAAAGCAAAATTAGGATGTTATTCTCCTGATAAGATTAACTAAATTTTAAAAGAAAAAATTTTTACTGGTACATAAATATATGTATGTCAAAAATACATTATACTTGATATTTTGCAATATTTACACTTACATGCTGGATTGTAACTCAGCCTAAATTGAATATATCAGTATTTTTGCAATTAAAACTTACAAATTTGATATAGTATTATTTGACAACTGCTTAATTCAGCCTACCATCCTCAACACTGTAGAAACAGGGGTCAAAATGGGATGTAAAAACATTAGCTAAATCAGTATGTGTCAACATGATTGTGCAGGGATTTCTCATCAACTCCTGGTTTAAGTTATATTAACATCTGATAAAGCTTTTTAAACACTAAAATTAATACATCATAAAACAATAGGAGTACTCCATACAAAATAGTTTTATTTGAATCACAACTACTCACAATAGCTATGAATATCTCCATTCAATTTGCTATCATGAATACTGCATAAAATGCGAATAAACTAAAAGTAAAATTAGAATACCTCTTTATAAATTACTATATGTCAAGCTAACAAATGGTAGACTTGTCATATTGAACAACTA
>NW_010577423.1:19166-63216 GCF_000705375.1 Tinamus guttatus | reverse complement strand
CTAGCTTTGTTGGCTATAAAGCAGTTGCTCGATTTTTCATACTGTCATTCTGCTCTATTAGCAAAGCCTAACACAATTAGGTATGAATATGCAGTAATAACATGCAAATTGTTCCCTCTCAATTGCCCCAAGGCAGCAGTCTCAGCCTTTCAAAGCTTGATTTCTTCTACATCATTACAGGCTTGGCATAATTCATCAGAATAAAAAAATACCTCAGCCTTATTGCATGTGGCCAGCTAGTAAAATCATCAGTAGTTGTTAACCATTCTCCCTCAATAGGTTTGTTAGCAACGTTGTCCCCAGCTCCCCACCACTCCTGCACTTGTACATGCTTCCCTTGGGTAATGTTAGACACTACATTTGAGCCTGCCAGAACAATTAACCCTACTGTTAATTAGAATGAAATGTCAGGCGCACAGATGGTACAAGCTGGCACCCTGCCATCCCGCCAACTGCTGCTGAAAGCAGCTACCCTACTGCTGACAGCTGTTCAGCTATGTCCCAAACCAGCAGATGTCAAAACTTTCCAGCTGAGGAAAGCTAAAAAAGCAACGATGGGGGTTTCCAGTCCCAGCAGTAATGATGACTGTTTTACTGTTATTGTATCTATTACCTGTTGTCATACTGTACCAATCAAGGGAGGCCATCAAGCAGCAAGCTGCAAATTAAAAATGATGCCAAAAGTCAATAAACGTAAAACTGCTTTAATAGACAATTCTGTACAAGTGTAAAGAAAGAAGAGAAAAACGTTTCTTAGTGTTTTCTTTGGAATCTAGATTTTTTTCAAATCAGTGTATATTTGCAGTAATGTTATACAATGAGGCATCACACTGGAAAGCACTACATGCTCCAAAGTATGAAAGCTTCTGTTGAAGAAAATTAAAAACATTTCTGAATATTTTCTTCAGAATCTGCTTTTTTTTTTTTTTTCAATTCAGGGTACATTTGAAAAAATGTTATATGATGACATGTCACATTAGAAAGTATTACTTTGGATATTGATATGCTGTAGTAGTAGTATAAAATACTTTGTAGAAGAATTGTAAGATTTGAACTGATGTCTTTTGAATCCACGTAGCATAAGCAATTTTCCACATTATTTTTCCAATATATTTCAATTGCTTTGATTTCTTTGTAGCATTATAGGAGGCAAAAAAAAAAAAGTTTCAAAAATCAGAATGTATCCAGCTTTATTCAGTGACTGGTCCAATGCTTCAAATTACCAATTTAATGGAGTATATGCTTCATCTTTTGGGAAAGCTAGAACTTTATACACCAGAAATATGTGATTGAAAAGGCATGAATCATATTTTCTCATGTAAATTCTGATTTTTGTAATTATACTTTAGTTACTTAAATCCCTCCTTCATTTTAGAAAATTCATTTTGGCTTTCAATTTTTTAAAAATTGGAAAAATACAGTGAGAGGACAGATACATTTCTGCACTGTGAGAAATGATCTCTCATGTTCTTTATAGGTGCATAAAGATAGAATGAGTATTTTAGTATGTCTTTAAGAGATCCTTACATAAATATTTGATGATCAAAATACATATCTGCTACTTATAAATAACTACAAATTGAAAGTTCTTTTTTTTCTGATATATATACATAACTGAATTGTTCATAAACAAGATATGTTTTAATATTAGATCCACTCTCCTTTAGATTACTTTCTACACATAAATACTTAGTATACCAACTTTAGAAGGGCATTATCTTAGGAAGAAATAAATGTTATATACTTCATCAGATTTCTAATCATTCACTGCAGAAGTTTCACCTAGATTTCATGTGCTCTAAAAAAGATATTTTTTATTATTAGAAATACTCAATGGGAGACTATATAATAGTATTTTAATGCAAAAAGCAAACTTTTAGAGAGTCTCGACAGGTGTGCAGCGACCTGCACTTCCTTTTAAGATGTTTGCAATTCTGTTTACATGATTATTCAAATAATAATTATGGAGTAGTGTGATGGGTGTGCTCCTTCCCAACCTGAGCTGCTCTTTCACAGGTAGCCTATTCAAGTGTTAATCACCAGTGACATTACCTGATGATGGTGGCTGCCTCTCTGATCTCTTCCTACATGGACAATAAACAGAAATCATGGTCTTGAATGTCCTGCTGGGGAACATTCTGATGGACTCAGGGAGACTGGTAAAAAACAGCAGAGCAAACAAGGGCTGTTGGCTTTGCACAAGCCAAAATTTAACTAACATGCAAAAGTGACTCTAAGTTTATCACCTTATCCTATAATATGGGGACTGCTGAGAGCCTGTTGAGCTTTCCTTGCAAGGCAGTGGGCCGCACACTAGTAGGGATGCCTCTCAAGGACACTCCTCAGGGATAGGAAATCTCTTATCAACAGCAGATCCACAGTAAGTAAATACAGCATGCTAAACCCTCTGAAACCTTGTAAGCTTTACTAAACTGTATCCAGGATGGACTGTGCACATAATTCCTTAGAAATAAACCACTGACCAAGTGGTGACCACTGACCAGCCACACACAGACTTCTCTGAGAAGGAGCTTGGAAAGCAAGGTAGACCAATCTGAACCCCATAACTCAATGGAGGGTCTCCTTGGTAATTCTGTGGAAACCTGTCCTCTATGCAATAAATAATAGTGATCTTGCCATCAAATCGTGTTAAAACCACTGTCCATATGAATAAAACATATCACTATTTCTCTCATACAAGTGAAGTGAACCACTAATCCAGCCACACACAATTCATTCTACAGCAGGCAGGCAACAGGGAGGAAAGGCCTCTATACAGTGCTTGAGCGGTGTGAGGTGAACTATGGTTTGTCCTTAATAATGTTCACTGCAAATGGTCCATTCCAGGGTGCACCAGCACTGAACACTGTGAACGCAGAGCAATGGCTCCTAGGTTTCTTCCTTGGTGAAGCACCAGCTGGCCTTGGACATAAAAACAGTGTCTCTTTTTCTTCATTTGCAGGGTCTTCATTTCTTCAACATCTGCCAACATCTTCTGGTACTGTTTAAGAAAGCTGCTGATTTCTTAGAACTGAATTAAAGTTCAGGAAACATTTAGCTCCAAGCTCCGGATTAGAAGATGACTACCAAAAAACCTATCAACCTGAGGAATTTCAGAACAGTAGAAAGGTAGCATAATGGTAGATCAAATTTACTTCATATACACATGCATGACACACATGTATGATGCTAGCTGATGTGTCAGGTTGCTGCTTTATTTTTAATAAAGAAGATCCCCAAATATGATGCTCTATATCCTGTGGCTAGGAAAAGATAAAATCCCTTGTCATTTTATGATGGGGGTTGGACAAAGACCTAGTTACTGGATGAAAAGGTCCTTCCTAAAATTCAAGTTCCATCAGCATGTATCCTGTTATAGGCAGGCCCTCAAAGACGGTTCCTGTGACTGACAAAATAACTCTTTGATCTGGTTCAGATTAATATTTGGAAGTAGTGGAAGTCACTTGATAACTCACTCCACAGTCAACACATTCCCTGAGTTGAGGCAAAATGTGATAGTACTTGAACCTTATGGCTTTAGTTTCCCAGGTTTTATGAAGGCAGAAAATTTGACTGGAAAACTCAATCCCCCACTCCCAAAAGAAAAAAAAAAAAAAAAAGTTACTTCAAACATCTTGCTTTCTTTATCTTTCTTCTACCAGTTTAGTCACTGTTGATTTGCATGGCTTCAGGGGCCCTATGAGCTAGTCCCTGGGTGAGCCAGAACTCGACAGGCTCTCCTGCTTTTTCGCCTTAAATATTCATCGCACAGCTAGCTCCCCCAGTCAAAGAGGGAGCATTACTGGCTCATTCCAATACAACTCTTACCCATGTTTTCATCCTTTTTATTTTGACCAGGTAAATTTCCCATCTCTCCAACAAGGCGAGCATTATGCAAGGGCATATATATGTCATATATATGAAAGAAAAAAGGCAGTGATTAAATTATTATAATTAGATAAACATCCTAACATTAGGTTCAAGATTCAGGTCAGTGACCTATTATTTCACAGATGAGTAGAAATACTGATAAAAGAAAAAAAAAAGGGAACTAAAGTACCCCTGGTTAAAAAAAGAGTTCTTGGGAACATTTCTTTTTATCAAAATAAAAAGTAGTATCAAATAAAATAATATCAAAGATAGTAATCCCTTATCTACAGAAGTACTTTAATAAAAGCCATAGTTCAGAATTCGATATGCAAATTTGCAATAGTGCTAGTAATGCTTCAGTAGCCTACCTACATCTTGGCTTACAGCCTAGCAAAAACTAAGTAAAGGGTTAAATTTCTGTTGTTTTCTATTGGTTCAGAATTCAACTAAAGAAGTCTTATTGTCTATCATACAAAAAGAAAGATAGGGTGAAGTTTTTATCAAAGTAATGGAGATACATTCTATTTGAAACAAGTTTCTTTCTCAACTTTGGTAAATGAAGGACAAAAATTGATTTAAAAACCTTAGAAAAAGTTTTTTTTTCCCCTTTTGTTGCTAACAAAGGTACTTGAACTCATGCCACCTCACAAACAACTGTCAGATGTTTCAAACCCACACTGTTCCTCAGGGCATTCAATACATTTATATGAATCAAGGACACTGGTTACGTGCTTTGGATCAGAGGGTTGATAATATGCATACTGAATGCATCACAGACATAAAGGATCTCATTTATGTTCTCAGGGTATACTGCTTCAGGCACAAAACAAAGTTCTTACTCCAGAATTCAAGCTGCATATACTCCCCAAAGTAGACTGAGTTTTGCAATGTATGTTCACTGTATCTGAGAGAGTATACATAGTTCCAACCGTAAAGAGACTTCCATACGTAGATTGCCACATGCAATTTTCAAGCTTTTCGAATTTCCTCTGAGCACTTGAATTTTAAGCAACGTGGGCAAGGATGATTAGTCAAGCAATTCCTATTAATAATTACTGTTTCTACTGTATCTGGCAATTAGGAATTATCTTTCCTAAACACTTAAAGAACTGTGCCAAAACTTTGTGTCTAGCAGCAACCATTAAAAAGGTGAGCCATTTAACAGAGCTAATTCACACTGCACAGTACATATTCTAAATATGAAACCTTCTGTTCTGTCTAAAAGCTGTAGGAAAGAAAAAAAAAAAGAAATTCCAATAGTTACCATTAATTTAAGTCTACATTAATTCTGTAGATTTTCTTCAAGTACTTGTTTAAATTAGAGTTGACACCTATTCCAAATCATGCATTTCTGAAATCCTTATAAATAAGTCACCACTATTTTAAAATATTCATCATCAAAATTAGGTCAGATGATTAAGGGATTATTCCTACAAAGCTTGAAATTTAGAGTGTCTGAACACCCACATTTTCAATGAATTAAGTGGAAGTCACACTTGCTTGAAAGCTATAGATTAAGTCTAGGTCTGGGATCCACAAGATTCTATTTCCTCTTATTTACTGTCGTTATTACCACTATTATTATTATTATCTTACTTAGCACTAGCATTATTTAGTTAAAAATTACGTGCATATCATTTATTCTGTTTTACGCATTGGTGTAATGACAACTCAGTAATGACAGCCTGAAGGCACAGGAATCAACGTACCACATTCTCCTCTGTCATTCTGTATTCTCTTCAGTACCATCCTGGGCAAGCACGTGTGTGCAGGGAAAGGCGAGAGAAAAGGATGGGGACCTCCCTAATCCTGAATGTATGTTTGTGTCCCACCTAAAACAAACCAAAACCAACAAACAAAAAGGGAATCAAATAGCCCTTCAGCTTTTTAGTGACAAGATAAACACAAAATTACTAAAAGAATCAATAGTGAAAAACTAGCAAAATAAAACATACAACTGTCTAACATGTACTATTAAAAGATATATTTTACTTCACTTTGAAAATATGCAAAAAAACAACTATGAAATATCTAGGATGATTTGTAAAAAATATGGACATTCCAAAAATATATTAATTTATATTTAAAATTTTAATGTACAAAAGCCTTCCTCTGAGAAGTATTCTCAGAGTATACCACATTCTCGATGTGGCATATTTCTTCCCAGCGCTTCGCATCTTTTCTTGGAGCAAAAAGGATTTCCATTAATCTTTTACTGCTTGTACTAACAAGATTCTCATTTTTACAATAATTTTCCCTTCCCAATAGCCACTTCCTTCTTCTCCAAAAGGTTATTACGGAGCTAAAGTAGAAGTTCCTGTTTCTTCCAGGTTTTAGACATACAAACCTCATAAAGATAAAAATGATACGATGGATGAAAAACACATTGTAGTAACAGTAGATTACTAAATCGGTAAGTGCTACCTATTTGTTGTCTACACCAGAAATAGAAGTACAGTGCAAAAAGTAAAATTTAAAAAATGTGTTTATATGTATATGTATATATATAAAAAATACAAATGCATGCATCCAGACACTAACATATTGTGCGTACACACAGACACAAACACAGCATGCTGTATCTATATATAATATAGATTATTACACATTACAATATTAAACGGAACAACTTCTGTACGATGATCTAATCTACTAGGAAGGTTTAAAGGTGCCGCATAACTACACATGTAAGTATGCCTTTATTGCTGACCTTACAATGCACTTAGTATCTTGCACTTCACTAATGCTGTCTCTACCACTACAAGCAATTTATTCTACCTCACGTTCATCAAGTGCTCATAAATCAGCATTAGGCCACTTTTTTACTGAGTTGCTGATTTTTAGCCAGCAGACAGCAGCAGCACTTGAATTCAAAGTCTAATATTGGCACACATATTGATTTTAATTAGTCTAATTAGTTCATTACACTAAAAATCAAATAGACCATTTATTACATTCCCAACTAATGACATATGATCAAGGATTTAATATGATAATGAGCCAGATCAATTATCACTCATAAAGGAAGTCATTAACAAGTGTAAACACTGCCAAACTGAATACCATTACAAATCATGAAGTCATAGCTAAGCCATTTGCATAAGCATACCAATTTTATTTCATGATATTCCTTCTATTTAATGCTCTCTTTTTAAGTACTTTTTAAGACTCCCCTTTATAAAGCTCCTTTTATTTTTCGTAAGACTTGATTCATAGCTGCAAATTCAATTCAAGCTGTCTGTAATGCAATTGTTCACTACAGAGGCCTGAAACTCTATGCTATTAAATCAAGGTTCAAGCAAACCAGACAATGTCTATGGAATCTCTCAGAAAATATTATGGAATATTACAAGAAGGAAATGAGGTTTCCAGGTGTACCAAAATGAATCCAGGAGTATTTCTCTATTGGGGAAAATTTCAGAACTGCTTTCCATGCGGTCTGGGATATTTCACAGATGAAACTAAGCTAGCAAAAAAAAGTCAGCCCTGTCAGAATGTGTTTAGCAGTATAAAGAGAAGAAGTAAACATCTACTAGAATATTTTTACCCTACAGTAGAAACTGCAGAATTCAAACTTTTAAAATCAAATCACAACTTGAGCTTTAAGTGGTTAAATAGTCTATTATCCTTGAAGATTCAGTACTTAATTCTATCCTCAGTTCCACCAGAATTTTTCCAAGGTCTCTATCGCCATCATTATATATTTTGTGCTTCACAGGAGCATCCAAGACGTCAATCAAAATCATAGCAATTATCCATTCTGTTATAGCAGAATCCTATCTACATGGTAGACAATAATCAAGAATGTAAAGGATAAACCCTCAATCTGCCAAAAGTCTTATTTTTCTCCTGAGAATTGTTTTGTGGTTTACCATGGTTACTTTGGAATGCTTTTAATATGCACATTTCTACATCCGAATACATTCAGTAATTATATGATTAGAGACCTACATAACACATGAATATATATATGTAGGATGCAGCTCAATATTTGTGAAATACATAGGGGGATTATTTCATTTGATGTGATTTTATAAGCAGTTTTCATTCCCACGGAGCTATCTAAAAGATTTCTAAGTGTAATTGCTATAACTGACAAATATAGTCCAAAGAGTGGATGTTCAAATTCTAAGGACACAGTGAAATCAAAATTTACTGACATCTACCTGTATTTGCCTCTTCCAGTCCCAAACCCTTGCAGCTATGGCAGTAAAGGTCTGTCTGGGTAGGGAGATGATGGGACATTAAACAAGCAGGTTTTGGAAAAATGCTGAGTGAGATTAAAGAAAACACCTTACCTTGAGCTTGTCCAAGAGGATGCTGCAAGCATGATCAGGAGCCTGGAACATCTGCCCTATGAGGAAAAGCTGAGAGAGCTGGGCCTGTTCAGCCTGAAGAAGAGAAGGCTGAGAGGGGACCTGATCAGTGTATAATAAGGGAGGGACTGAGGAGGATGGGGCCAGCTTCTTTTCAGTGGTGGCCAGCAGTAGGACAAGAGGAAACGGCCACAAACTGAAGCACCAAAAGTTCCACAGGAACTTAAGGAAAATTTTCTTAAGAGTGAGGGTGACAGAGCACTGGAACAGGTTGCCAAGGGAGGTTGTGGAATCTCCTCTGGAGATCTTCAACAGTCACTTGGATGCGACCCTGTGCTTCACGCTCTAGGTGACCCTGAGAATGCAGAGGGGCTGGACTAGATGATCTCTAAAGTTCCCTTAGGTCCCTTCCAACCGTAACAATTCTCTATGATTGATTCTATAATTCTGTGATTCATTGACTCTATGATTACTCCTCAGTGAATGCCAGTCGCTCTCCTTCCTTTTGTGGCACATTCCCTTTTTTTTTTTTTTTTTTTTACAGGTGCATTGCTTCATTGCTTTTACTCTGCAGATCTATAGTGTAATGATCTCCATGGTATACCATGTTAGTAGTGCCTTGAGAAAGACGCACATTCAGGACCCAGGAAATGTTTTATTTCTTGAAAGAACTGACAGGAATTTTGAGTACTAGGCCCTTGTATCTGATCTGGACAGATAACCAATCATATACCCCAGGACAAAAGAGAAATCTATGGTGATACTAAGCAAGCATAGAAATACAGGGAGAATTGAGAGCTGGGAAGAGGCTTTAACTTGAGGAAGAGTCAAACTTGCACCTAGCTTCATAATTCAAGGTCAACTGCAAGCTGTCTCACATCTGTGTGGCAATGACAGAGGACAAATAGGACTTTCTTTTTCCAGATTAAACAGCCCATCTGCTGCAAAGAAAGATCAGTTTGCAAAGTGCAGTGCAAAGCAATGCAAAATACCTTGTGCAGCCACAGAGCTGCAAGACTAAAACAAAATGGGTAAAGTGGCCAGCCCTCAAGAGTACACTCATGCAGCAATGCCATAGCCACCCGCCTTGCCTAAACCGTTCACTTTGGCTTGTAGCCAAATCAGCTGGCCTTTCAGATGGAGAAATTCATAAACGGATTTTTCCCTTGGTGGAGGAGGATTGGGTTAGAGCTCATTTAAGCACACTTGACACCCACAAGTCAGTGAGCTTTGATGGGATGTGCTCATGAGTGCTGAGGGAGCTACTAGACCTCACTCAATTATCTTTAAAAAGCCACAGTGATCAGGATAGGTGCCCCAGCACTGGAATAAAATGAGTGTCACTCCAGTCTTCAAAAAGGGCAAAGAGGAGGATCCAGGGAACTATATGCTAGCCAGCCTCCCCTTGATCTCTGGAAACGTGCTGGCACAGCTTAGTCTGAATGCTATCTCCAAACATAGGATATGTGAGGATAAACTTTTCTGTGAGGATGACTTACCATTGGAAGAGGTTGCCCAGAGAAGTCGAGTCTCCATACAGAAGCATCCATGCATAGAGATATTTAAAAGACATCTGGATAGGGTCCTGGGCAACATGCTCCAGGTGACTCTGTTGAGACAGGTCTCCAGATCTCCACTATCAGAGGTTCCTTGCAACCTCAACCATTCTAGGATTCTGTCAAGGTAACAGAACAAATAAAACCCCCTCAATCTATACCTACATTGATTATTTAAGTAACTGTGTCACTAATCTTGTTTAATGCATAATTTCTTATTTCTCATTTCTTTCTCATGGTTGTTTCACCTGGTGGCCTGTGTATTGTCTTCTCACTTTTAAAAATTTGTTCTCACTTCTACTCACATGATCTTCCCCTCTATTTATTTACTCTGAACTGTCATATTTTTTCCACTTTCTCTTTCCCTATTTTTCCTACATATATTTGTGTGTTAACCACCTCTCTTCTTTCCAGACTTTCAGATGGTATCAAGTAAAAATAGAAAATGACGTTGAATTTAAATGCAGGTTGAAATCCTCACACGAAAACAATGTAGTTGTAGTTACATATGCAGAACTAAAATACACATTATTATGCTAGATAGGATTTATAGGAATTATTTGGAGCAAAGAACCATTAAAAAAAAAAATAGATAACCATAACCATAGCAAGGGTAGTTTCTGTCTGTGAGCCATGGACACAATTGTGCAGGTCAAACTGATTAAACAGCAAAGCAAAGGATGCAATTTGAAAAGAAAAAGCTAAAATTGTATTTAAGTAAAGATAATAAAAACAACATCTGTCAGATTAAATGTAAAAATGTCAACATATAATTAGTGAAGTAAAAAAAAAAAAAAAGAAAAAAAGAGGAGAGAGATCTTAACTACTTCAAGGAATTTTTCCTCAAACAACAGGACAACCAAAAAATCTCTATTAGGTAGTTTGTAAGACCAACTGACACAATGTATCAGCACTCAGAGTCATTGCAGAGAAATTAAATGAGTCCTCTGCATTGGTATTCACTGCAGAAGGAGTAGAGGAGACTACCATATGGGGAGAATTTTGGAACAGATTGGGATGCAACAGGAGATGTTTTGAAATTGAGCTGTGAAAGAGGTTATATCACAAACAGGCAGAATGGACACTAATTAATCACTAGTCAATTATTCTAATAGAAATTCCTATTTCTAACATAAAATTCCTTTGGTATATGAAGAATGCAAAATATCAAAAGCAATTACTACGCTTATAAAACGTTCAAGGGGAATGTGTACAACTACAGGCCTGTAAGCCAGATGTCATACTGGCCATATTAGCAGGAACTATTATACTGTTATGAAGAAAAGAATCGGTGGACTTCTGGATATATATGAAATACTAGAGTCTTCTCTCTCCTCTGCAAGAACCGTTTTTTTATTTTTTTCTTTTAAATTGGAACCCTGAATTAAACAGAATCAACATTGCAGGTCTTAATTATGTCATAGCACCCAGACATCTATATCTATACATACTTTCCATCTTAAAAAAAATTTAAGCTTATGATATATAAAGGCAGGATAACAAGGCACAGAATAGCTTCCAGACAGGCAGAGATTAACTGAACTAGGACTCTTCCACCTGAAATAGACAACCTAGATGAGATATGACAAGGACCTATAAAATCAAAAGTAGTATGAATACAGAGATTGTATTTTCCTTATTCCAGTAAGAAAAGAATTCGAAGGTTTCAAAGGGATACATGAAAATGCCAAATTCAAAACAAAGATACACAATTTCAAGTGTCATAATGATAAAAGCATGGCAAAAAATGCCAGTGAAGAGAGCTTTAAAAACTAACAGAACATAGTAATACTAACTATAGCTAAGAAAAAAAAAAACGATGAGGCTTTGAAAATGTTACCCCAAAAGGCATCACTTTATGATTTTTGTACTACAGTGTTTCTAGCCTTTCACTACTAGCCACTATTTGAGACAAGAAACTACCCGGACAGATTTTTGGTGCGATCCATTGGAACAATTTGAATGCTCTTAAGCCTACAGAGGAAAAGCATGTGACTTTTTAAAACAATTTTAAATGTTGTTTTAAATATACAAGCCATATACCGTTAAACCATAAAGTTGTTAGGATGCTGCTTATTAAGATTTCAAGATTTTTCCCAGGCCAGTCATCTAACTTGATTCCCAAGTTCAGAAAGCATGCAGTGCTTTCAATTCTCACTTCATACATCAATGCTGGTGATTTTATCTCTAAGAATTCTGCTAAGATTGTTATAGTTCGAGCAGCAGGGATCTCTGGATGTCTGGTCTAAGCAACTTAAAGGAATATGGATAAATGGATAATTTGGAAATAATGTGAGTTTAGATAAGTTCCCTGACTTAGAGTTATCTCCATTCGATAAACTGCAATCTGTGCAAGTATCACACATAAAATTACATTATTAAGAAACCATGGTGTCCACCTAAACAAGATAAACATTAGAACTCTGCTTTACACAAGCAGAACAATAAGTGTAATTGACAGAACCAGAGCCAAAAATTTTCAGCTTATTTAGACTCATAATTTAGGTTGGGAGGGACATTTTGAGGTCATCTCGTCCTGCCCTATGCTTAAAACAGGACGAACTACAAAATTATATGAGGTTATGTATTTGTAAGCCATTCCATTAGGAAGCAGAAATCTTACTCTCAGACTGTAAGATGAAAAATCCTAGTGCGAACAAAAGAAGAAAGTGTTTAAAGTTTTTATTATTATTATAGTTTCTTAACAGGTCTTATCGCTAGAAAAAGATGACTGAAAGGAAGGAAAGAAAGAAAAGGTCTGAACCAGGCCACTAAAGGCCACTAAATATTACCCAGAGACTTTTAGTTTTTGGTAAAGATACTGTGGCAGGTAATTGTATGTGCATCTACATACAATCCACTGATCTATAGCACTCTAGCCCCTTTTATTGATTCTTACGAAAACCTACTGCAGAGCTTAAACTGTTTTTTGCTTTAACTGTTACATGGCCCCTGGACAGTTAAAGAGTAAACCAGAAGTACTCAGAAGGCTGGAGGGTAAGGGTCAATGTACTCCCGTTAGTACATTTGACGCTGGTGTTTGTTAGGGGCAAGGGTAGTTGGGATACAAGCCACGTATCCCAAGATAAAAGCACCTGATTGCACTTCAGCAGAACGTTCTTTCTAGGCCACAGTTAGCATCCAAATATGTACCTCAAAGTACATCCTGTATGAATATTAAACCTGATAATAAATAACCATAAACATCACAGCAACAGAGGTCCAAAGTTTTACTAAATCCTTATTACCTTGTTTTAATAATATTTTTATTTTAAGTATAGGAAATAACTTACTGGTGAAGTGCATTTCCATTAAGAGACTTAAATTGCAAAAGTTCAGCCACTGATATTACAAAGACTTTATAACATATAAATAACATATAAAAACAATATAAAGTTAACATTCTTGCTATAAAAAGTCCACATTTTTTAACATGTTACCTTGACATTGCCTGTCTTAACAAAAATAGCTTTTCTTTAAAGAGTTGGCAAAATGCAAGGTTAAGGTGATTCAGATCACTTGCTGCTTCAGCAAATTGCTTAGAAGTTTCAAATTCTTGGGAGACTTTACTCCACTGATTATGAGGCAAACAAAGTAAGCATCCCAACTTTTAAGGAATAACTTCTAGATAATGCAATACTTGCTTTTTACAAAAAGGAGTAGGTCTATGACTCATAATGGATGGCCAAAAGCAATGGTTTTTGATTCCTCTGACCTTTCAGCATCCTGTGGACGAGAAGTGAAAATCTAATGATTAAGTCACAGGCTGCTCAACTAGACATTAGAAAACTGCTTTTTAAAAGAAATAAAAGAAAATGGAAAAGAGCAAAATACTAACAGTAATACAATGTGGAACTGAGATTTCGTATTGTTCATATAGCAGTTGAAATTTAAATAAGTTCTAATAAATTCAAATATTTGCAATAGTAAATGATTTTTTAAAAAAATTATTTTACAGGTCAAAGTGTCTTTACTGGAATTCAAATAATCACAAAATTGCAAGTTATAGTATAGGCAGTACAAAAAGGTTTCTTCTGTCCCGAAGCCTATGCTTGGTCTAGAGAAAAGCTTCAGTTTGGGCAATGAATTTCTCACCGTATCTCTTCCCTTTTCTCCATAGTATAATCAAAGCAGTAAAACAACCACGTTCTATCATAAAGAAGCTGCTTAAGAAGCCAGAGATAGGCTTTCTCTATCAGCTAGTATAATATAGTTTGAAAGCATCCTGGAACTTTGTTCAGGAGATAGGGTCAAAGAGTAAAATGGACTTCAGAAATTAAAGATTTCATTAATATAAACAATGAGCTCAAGTGACTCATAAAAAATACAAATTAAAAAAAAAAAAGTTTCCAAGGCAGAATTTAGTATGTGTCCTTGTTCCCATCTCCAAAGTCCAGCTTATTAAGCCTTCAAAAGGTTTCTAGCTTTTACAATGAGTTTTATTACATGAGATGAAAATTTAATTTCTGATCCCTAAAGAAAAATAGCAGATGATTGTATCATTCATTATCATTTTTCACATTAGTGTTAAAAACAGCAAGACTAAATACAACTAAAAATTAACAATAAGTAAAAGACTGGTATATAATTTAGATATATGTTCAGATTTAAAAAAGGAAGAGAATCAAATTTTGATTTAGTATTATAAATTTACAAGCACAATACTGACAGAACAGACCATAAATTTTTTCATAAGGCTCACAACAGAAAACCTACACCCCTTTAAAAATTAGTATTTCTAGAATTCCTATTAATTTAATTAAATTGCATCTATTTATAATTTTATCTTCTCAGGCCAACAGATTATGCCTATTGAATACTTTCAAAACTAAAAGCTTACTGGTTCAAAAACTCTTGTTGTTTAAAATGTTTTCTATTCAAAACAAGAACATTTCAGATGCCAAGATGCTAACCTTTGTCAAAGAAGCTGTAGAAACCAAGAAATCTAACTCACTTTTTTTTTTTTCTAATCTCTGTTCATATAGACATTTCTCAACTGATTAGCAAAGATGTTGTTTTTTCAAGGACCAAGAAACTGGAATTAGCATCAATGGTAATAGCAAAATTATGGATATATGTAGGGATACATATGTATGGATACAGATAGATGACAGACGGATAGATGGTTAGGGTTCCTCATAAACAGTGAACTCAGCATGAGCCAGGGCGCTATGGTGGTCAGGGGGCTGAAGCACATGTCCCTTGATGGGGGCACTGAAGTTGAAACAAGAGCAGTTTTGACTGGATATATGGAAAAAAAAATCACCATGAGGCTCATCAAGTATTTGAAGAGGCTGCCCAGAGAGGTTATGGAGCTTTCATATTTCAAAGTTTTCAGAACAAGATTGGATAAACCACAATCCATGGCTGGCCCCGCTCTGCGCAGGAGGCTGGCCTCTTACAGTCCCCTGTAACATCAACTATTCTGTGATTTTGTGTTAATCCTTTAGTTTGAAATTGATCTACATGGAAGCGTTTAGACCTTGTAAGATATAAGTCATGACAGGCATCAACAGAACATTTCTCTATAAATATTATTCCCATTTAGTCACTTACATGGGAAGAAATCTTTTCATTGGAACTTTTACTAAAAATACTCTCTACTATGGTTTTGGATTGTCAACTGACTTGAACAATGCCTGAAATGCTCTCATGTATAATCCATCAAATACCATCAGAAATGTGCAAAGCATCATAGGTCCCAGGAGCCTAGTTAGACTTCTGCAAGCATTCAGCTGTATACCTTAGACATTTTGATTAAAATTCTACAAAGATTCAAAAAGTGTTATGAGTCTTTCAATCACATGACGTTGCAGAATATCCATCAATATTGGAGCTTTGCTTTTCATGGCAATATTTCATCATCCTCTTGTATATTAGTACTTCATCACACCCAGAACAGAAATACTTATTTACTAAGTCTGCTTTTTTGAAAGGAGAGAGCATCCTTTCAATAAACAATAATTTCATTTTACAGGAACAAACTGTAGGTTCTGAAAAAGGAGCAAAAAATATTTGTACCTTTCCAGCTATGCATGATTCTGCCCTGGTCTTCAGTCCAGTAGAAAAACATCCTAAACAGGCATTCTGAGAAATGAAAATCATGAGGTGTATATATAAAATATATATATAAAAATATATAAAAATATCAATAGAAGGCCTAAATTATCTTTATTAACCTTATCCTGTACTTCAATATTCCATCTTCATAACAATTACTATAATTAAACTACATTAGTAATTCAGAGACCCTTAGAACCTTGACATGTTCTTTTGCCTTTGACAATTTAGAAAGAAAAGTTTGATTAGAATCTATCAAAAAATTATTTAAGAAAATAATATATCAAAATATGTTTTATAAATGACACCTACTATAAATTAGCTGTGCACCTATGTGATATAAATGAATTTATGGACTTAGGGTGACATCGAGGTAGATGAAATTGTGTCTCTACAGCAAAAACATGATGACAGTGGACATAAACTTGTGGTGATGCAAAGTTCTCATGATTAAAAAGACCACAGAAAATAAAAATGATTCTATTTTTTCTCTTGCTAAACTGAAGCTAAAACGCATAATGGAATTTATCAGAAAGGAAAGTTTAGTAAGAGGAACAGTGGAACCACACAGTCCTCAAAACATATGACAGCTCACTTACATCCAGACAGTCCTTGTTCTTGTTAACCTGCCCACTCAGTTCTCTCAGAAAATAGTAGTCAGCCACTCTCTGTAGGAACCTCAAACCATATGCATACATGTACACAGATTCATATAAGTTTTCTTTCTTTTTCATCTTCTTTATCTTTCAGATGTGAAGTCAGGACGTTTGCTTTTAATGCGACTTTCTTCACCAGTAGTTCTAGGGTAGTTTTCTTGGATTCTCAGAAACATTTCAATCAAAAACCAACAAGAAAAGCTAGCATAAAGTTAAGTATTTGAGTAATTTCAGCTGAAAGCAGGCTCTTTTTTTTTTCTTTTGCCTTTTTTTTTCCCCTGGAAAAAACTAAAAACTTCTAAGAATAGCACTAAAAGCAATGGATTTTATATTTGATTCCTCTTACTCAAAAACAACCCCTTTATTTACAACCCCTATAGCCCCCCTATATTTGATTTTATTTATCACATTTCACTTTGGAAAGAACTGAGGGTTTTTCATTTTTTTTTTGAATAATAATTGCATTCTATTTAAATTCAGGCATCTTATGACAGAGAATTTAGACATGAAGACAGAAAAGTCATCCAATATCAGTGCGAGAAAGCAAAATATATCCTAGGTCATCTCAATCCAGTTTTTTCTCTTTGCTGGCAATATGACACATAAAACTTAACATTGTTTTATTAAGATTTATTTTTATTCTTGTGTCAATTCCTAACCATTAAATATGTCTTGTCTTTCAGATCACATTCAAAGCAAAGTAAAAACATTCAGTATCACCCAAGACATCATCCTTGCCCCAGCAAATACATTTGTATTTTTACAATTAATGAATGCACAACGAAAGAGAGCATTTGGTTCATTCAGTTTTCAACATATACTTTCAATATATTTTTTTAAACTCAATTGCTTCTAACTGAATTTAAGCACTTGGAAAACTTGTATTTATTACAATCCTTTCCTCAGAAAGTATTAAATGATTTCTATTCTTCTTCCACAGACGAAACACTACTTCAATAATTTCTTTTCTTCTTGAAAGAAGCCATAGGAAAAAATATTTTAATATTTAGTTTTACCACAACAAAACTAAACATTTCTAACACTGGAATCCTAAATGAAGACTAAGGGTCAATACCATTTTTTACTTGGGTGTATTTTCAGGAGAAATTTATCTTCTTACCAATGCTTGTTATACAAATCAGCACAGATTCTAGTGGAAAGATTAATCCAGTCTAGACCAATTATATGACTCTATCCTCTTGAGGTGTCTTGTTTCTCCTAAGGCATCCCAGCCTGTCCTTTATTAGAGAATTCTTCGTCAAAATTCAAGGAAAGCAATATAATAACTGGTGTTATAACCTACAGTCAGATAATGGAGAGAAGAGCTAGGACAACATATTTAATCCACCTACCTTGTATGTAAGCTGCCCTCACAGCAAAGACATATGAATTCTTCTGGATTCAACTTTTAAAGCTCTCTTCTGTTTAACATATATGAAATTGCATGTTTTTGTTTATTGAGTTTTAGGCTGAAACTAGTCAAGGACTAGATGGAATAGACATAAAAAGTGAAGCTCTCTTTTTGCAATAATTAGAACACACATTCTTTTTGTAAAATGCTTGATAGGCTTTAATCAATTAAAAAAAAAGAGTTGAATTTAATATCTAATTTAATATCTGTTGCTGTCAAAAGGTAACCGATCAATCACATCTGATGTTTATTAATGTTGGATATCAATATTCACCTTCATATTTGTAAATTCAAACAACTTTTAGTCAGAAGCAGGCTTTAAGCATGACAGGCTTTAGCCTAAGGCCTAAAGCTAAGGCTTTACTTACGCTTTAAGCTCTAGTCTTTATGTTTTGCTATGATAGAAGGGTAGTGCTAAAATAATCAGCCTTATTTTTTATTAAATCAACTTTCCTTAATTTGATTTTTTTTGTTAAGACGCTAACTGATGCTCCTGTGCCTAGTTCAGTTTAAGATTCTACCCCCATATACGAACTAACGATTAAATTACTTAATATGCAAAGATTCAAACTATCTACAATAAAAGCTGTAATTCATGCAGTGAAAAAGACAAGTTTTCTAAAATTCATTAAAATGTGAAGTTACATTTTAATATATTTATTTAGGAAAAACAATAACAAAACAAAAGACTGAGTATCATTCTGTTTAACCTTTACCTGGACGGGCAGCCAAGAAGCCTAACAAACTTCTCCATCTTAAGAAGTGATTAAGTTTTTCTTCTGAGTTTTTATTTGAATATGTTTGCTTGTTCATATTATTTCTATGCTTTCCCAAGAAAGATTTTTTCAAATCCCTTGCCTTTTCCTTTCTTTTTCTTCTCCTCTTTCAACCAAAAAACCTGTTTACTGCTACCACAGTAAAAACTGTATTTATATCTGTTTTTACATACATACACAGGAAAAAAATACAAGAAAAAAAGAGAGATTAATAATCTCTCAATTTATTTGAAAGATTTAAAAATTTGACACTGACATTCATGCTATATAGAAAAACTGTCCTGTTTCTGACAATGACCAGTATCATACTTTTCAAGGCAAAACAGGAAAGAGCATGAAGTAAAAATCTGGGGAAAAAAAAAAGAAAGGAAAAGACTGAAAACAAAATTAAAAATGTAGAATCCGTAACCATTGTACTGCTGACAAAAAGAACTTTGAAGGACAGGCATACCACCCCAAGACACAATTCTCATATTCCTGTAATTTAGCTTTTTTTTTTCCTTGAAAATTATAAGGTTAATAAAATCACATTTTTTAAGAAGTAATCTGTAAAAAGATTTTTAAAAACAGAGCTTTCCAATAAATTATGGAAGTTCTGCACACTTATGATAGATGCTACCCAAAGAATTCAAAGTAGTTTAAAATATCTGAAGTTGGAATATTAATGTAAAGTTTAAAAGTCAGAAATCAGTTCTGAAATATTTACCTTGATAATTTTAGTGGAATTATTTAAATATCTCCTCAAAATGTGTCTAATTTAAATTCTTTTAGTCTTTTCAAAACTATTACTACTAAGCACACCAGTAATTTAGAGGAAAATACAAAGCACCACTGCCCTGTAAAGTTTTGTACTTAAAGTCTAATAAATCTGCATTTTCCTTCCTCTTTAGGCACATATTAGATTTATGTGTGTGTTAGATATTTCTAAACTACAGAAAGTACATTTTATTAAAAAAAAAGAAAGCTATCGAAAACAACAAATGAAATTAATGTTATACTTGGAAATGAATCCTCCCCCACTCTGAAACAGAGTTGATTCTATTAAAAGTGATAAATGAAATGGAAATTAAAATTTTAATGAGGTGCTTGTTAATCCATTTGTTCACATCTAATTTGAACTTGGTTAAATTGCTACTTATTATGAAGACTATAGATATGATTCCTTCTAAATCTCAAGGGCAAACAAAATGTTAGAGGACTGCTTGTCCCAAGATAGGTCTCTAGTACATTATCCAAGCTTCTGAAATTAAGTACTAGAGCTATTTCCTGTGATACATTTCATTTAAGAAAATTAATGACATTTTAAAGCACTTGGTGAAGTCCTTTGACATGGTAATTGTCCACACCAGAACAATAGATAAAATATAACCAAGAGGAGACAGTTTACCTGCCATTTATCATTTCCAAGAGTGGAAGGTTTGTTTGTACCTACTAGAAGATCATTTCTCTTAACTGGGTTTTGGTTCATTTTATTTTATAGGTGTATGTGAAAGAATTTGGTATAGGCACATATCAATGATTCTTTCTGCTTGACTTTGACAAGCAACAACAAATATACCCTCACCTGCAATAAAGTACTGAAGCTACAGTATCAATATCACAGCACAGATTTATATACAAAAGCAAAATGTACAGCAATTACAGTAATTAATAATGTACACTCTTATAATAATCCCATAAAAATCACAGTATGAAAAGGAATATGTACAGGACCATTAACCAGACAATGCCAAAATCAAAGTTGCAGATACATATCCCAAAAAAGTCTGTTGGGTCTGTTGGTATTGCAGAACCTTCTTTACTTAAATGGCCACATATATTTTTTCATTTTTTTTATCCAAAATATTTTACGTATTTAAAGCTAACAGCACTCTGCTATCCCAGACTTCACTGTTCTATCCTCCAAATTACATTTCTTCTGATCTTTGGCAAGGAAGTAAGCCTCTGGAAATGTCTGTGCTTTCTGCTGTTGAGTAAATGGTTGAGTCTACCGTGATTTACTTGTCTTGAGACATACAGATTTATATGATTCAGCTCAACATCATGTCTTCTTTATATTAGAAAAAAGAAAAATTAGAAAGTATTCCACAGATTAACAGATTTCTCACAGAATTTACGAGCACTAAAAATCTCTATCATACAACTCTTAACAGCCATCCGGCAATGCTTTTTTTCCCAGGAAGTTTTTTTTTTTTTTTCTTTTTTTTTTTTTTAATGTTTATGTGCCAGATGCAGATTTGCAGTATGAGCTTTTGGAAAGTTCCAGAAGGAGGCAATGGCAGCTCAGACTCACTGGGTACAGTTTCTGTTGCCTCTCCCAGTTAGGCTGCAGAACCTACAGGAGCAGCACTGGCCTAAGGAGAAAGAAAGGAGCAAGCCCAATCACTCAGCACTCAGGTGCAAAATCTCGGCCAAATTAAGCCCAGAACACCAGGTATTTTGGGACGCTAATGGAAGGCACTCTCCATAGCACGTCAATACACAGTCAGGGAAAGAAGGGTTAAAGGGCAGTAGCCATCTCCTTAACCCCCACGAGAGCCATGAGTCTCATGCTCAGAGCATGGGGGTAAGCAATTGCACTAAGTGTTTGAACTAGACAATTTAACGGAGCCAGGCAAGCAGGAGCTCACCCGCACCGGCAAAATGGCCCAGCTGGAAGTAGGTCATGGGTGACACATGAGAGAAAACACAGGTGGGCAGTGGGGCATACATAGGGTTGGAAGCTTACCTATGGAGAGTAGTTCTTCATTACTGCACTGCTGCATGATTTTTTTTTTTTACTTTTAATTGAGGAGTGCACTGTACTTAAATTGCAGGCAGCTCCAGTCAATAAGATACATACGTTCTTACATCATGCTAATAACAACAGTACACAAGCGTAACAAAGACAAGCTGTACTGTTCCATATCAGGCTGAGAAGCGGGACATCCTTTGCAAAGTTTAGGTCAAGCTCAGGATTCTCATTAAATTGCAGAGGGACCTCAAGAGAGAGCCAAACACCTGCAATGGAGTAAATCAGCAGGACTGAAGAGGAATAGCCTCTGAAAGTACTAAGCCATGAGCAGAAGAATGTTCTATTTAATATTGTAGTTGAGTATGTCTAGAATAAGATTCTCCCAGAACAAGATTTAAGGCTGGTGGCAAGTTTGAAGTCAGTAACATCCCACCTTCCCCCAGACTTGAACCCTACTGCCTGTGTTTCTGCACAAATATGCACTCAGCAGTCAATCTGCAAATGCACAATAAATTCACTGAGTCCTGATAACATTTGATTTATAAAGTTCAACTGTACTGTGTGTGCCCAGTAATATCTAATCCCTTCCTATAACTGAGCAGTAAACAACAAAGAAATGGCTAAGTGCAGACTGCCTTCATCGAAAGTAATTCATTCAGTACACAGCCAGTTTTTGGCTGACATCTTTCTTGACAGCTTATCAAACGTCAGCAACAGATGCAAGGTAGATGAATAACACTGGTGGTAGCATCTAAGCCTTTCCATCACTCCTCCAAGGCCCTTTCCCATTGTGCCTCAACATAAGATGAGGACCAAAAGGAAATGGCAGTAAAATTAGACTGCCTGAATGAGTTGGATGCAAACTAATTCTGCAGGTGACACATCATGATAGAGGTGGAACACTCCCCTTTATGTGTTCTTCTCATCGTTTTCAAGCACTTCTGGCTGAGAATCTTCTTTTTGTCTTATATTCGTGCATTAGCTGTAAAATCGATACATGATCCATGGCCACAATTTATTTAATAAACCCCATCAATTCATTCAGCAAATTCATTGTTTGCTGTTGCTGAGAAGATACATCCCTTGCTGCCAATCTTGAGAGGAAAAAAAAAAATTACTTCAACACTACCAAAGAGAGGAGAACATTAGTGCTATCATTTCTCAGCCTTAGAGAAAGTGTAGTGCTACCTGTCACTCCAACAGGTCTCTCTTGAAAGGCTACCATCTTTCCCATATGTTGGGCTTCCAAGTCATGGTGCACCTTAATGCAGCAGAGTTTACTCAGGAAACCCCTTCAAATCATATGTAGGAGTTTTAACAAAGAAAAAACTACTACATTTCATCACAGGCAAAAAAGCCACAGGCTATTACTGTTCAATATTACTATTTACTTAATATTTTTCAAATAGAGCTAATAACTAAAAACAACCAACCACACAAGCACACAAAAATACATCGGAACTGAGCATGGAAACTGAAACTTGTAGAGACTTTAGAAAGTCTTCAGACAATATTAAAATAAATACTTTTTAGCCTTTACAGAAATTTCCATCCATCAACAACTTCAGTAATAATAAGCAAAATATGTCAAAACATTGTATATTAATCACTTTCTAAGCCATATAGGCTTACATACCCTAAGTCATCATAACTACAAAATTCTAGCAGTCTCTATAGTCAGTGAAGATTCAAGTTTGATTTTTATATTGATTCACTGAAGATTAGACCTATCAAACTCCACCATCAGAAAAAAATACCAGTATAAACAAAAATCATTCATGAACAATAAATCTTTATGCACAATTATTATGAAAATCTTTATGAACAAGATGTGTGGTAAAGTTCAGATGAAAGAAGAATGGAAAAGTTAGATGCAAAAGATAAACCTTCAAATGGAAATAATAACTCAGAGATGTCTAATAACATTAGAAATGTCTTAAAATGTTTAGTTATGAAGATGGTTCCAACTCAGATACATGGGGAAGGATTTTGCTAGACACAGGATATGAAGATGCAGAAAGGGGATTAGGCTCAAGTGAGGATTGAAAGGACCAACTAAATGTCACTATCTCAGACTGAAAAGGTAAAGCAGTGGGATGGAGCGGAGAGAGATATTTTCCATTTTATGGAAGTTTTCTCTCCTCAGCACTGAACTAACTTGGAAAAGGTGCAGAACTCAGGCACTAGATGTTGAAAATGGAGACTAAATCTGATTCTGGTAAGTGCAGGAATCTCTGAGAATCACAGATTCTAAAAGCATGAGAGTTGCTGATGGCACACAGGAGGGACATTCACTTCTTTCTTCTTGGCCATTTCTGATGAATGATATGAAGTGCATGCGCATAGGTAGTATTTCTCACATCTCAATATATTTGAGAGGCATTTTTCATTGTTATACTAATACTCTGTTTGAATTGTGATGCAATCACATACAGGTTATACTCAGCACATATTTGCCCCATGTCTAAAAAGGCAGGGCACAAGAGCTGTACTGAGAAAAGCAAAATAAAACAGAATATTTAACTAAGTGAATCTAGTAGCTGGCTGAGCTCTTGGGTCCAGAGGCCCCAACTGCAAGTAGTAACTAGTTGGATATTTTTCTCAAAATCAAAGAAGGATAAAGTCTGTACCCTTTAACACACTGAATATACACACGATGCCAGGTTAAAATGACCTAAGATGTGCTGTCTTAAAAAAAAATGCAGTCCCCCTGTTCCAGAAGGTGTTTCGGAAGCTCCTTATGGTGGTCATGCAGCCACGTGATGGATCCTGATTTTCTTCCTGGATTTCCAGCAAGCTTATCTTTGTTGCTGTATAGAAGTGTAAAAAGGGACAAAGAGGCTGCTTCTGCAGCAAGACAATTTGCCCACATTTGAACCTGGCTGCTTTCAGCTTACTCGGAACAGAGTGCATGGAAGGAGACAAAAAGAACAGGGAAAGGTAAAACTAAAAAAAAAAAAAAAAAAGAAAAGAAAAAGGGCAAAAAAAAGAGCAATGGTTCAGAACAAGGTTTAAAGCCATGACTGCTGCATCTTACAAATCTTTTTTAAAGCTTGTGGTATAGAAAAGCAATGCCTTAGGCTTGTTCACAGGAACTGTTCTTGGAAAAGACAGTTCATTGGTTTTACTGGTACACCTCTGCAATTTCAACTTCAGAATGCTAAGCCTTTTATTTTTGCCTTTTTTTTTTTTTAAACAAGACTTACAACACACCGAAATCTCATTTCTTTGTCAGTTTTCAGAGGCATTGGAAAGTTTCTGTCTCATATGCCTGATGAGGGCAGAAGGTGGGTCTGCCTCAGACACTGCCCAGTGGGTTCCCGTGGATTGGTTTGAGATCAGACAGCATGGTATCAAGTCATGCTTGCAACAGAGATCTAAAGGAATAAAACACGAAGGCCTGGTCCAAAGGTTCGCAAACTTAGGAATGAAACTGGACATACCAATGGAAAGTCATGCATTTCACATGGCAAACCTGAACCTCGGCTTTTGGAGACAAAGCAGGTAAGGAAGGCATTACTGAAGCTGCTCCAGGCTGAGTGAGCTGGTGACCATTAGGCACACTGAACATTATGGCAGCAAATGTATAAGCCACCCTGGAAAGAGGCTCTGAAGAAGTCTAAAATAGACAGTAAAAAAATAGTTTCTCTAGTTAGAGAAATAGAGAGGCAGTCCAGGCAGACAGTGCTTCGCGATTTTAGAGACCTACTAAGCTTCTCTTTGCATTTATGAGCAAAACCTTAAAAAACAAATACAATTTCTAGTAGTGAAAAAAACAGAAACAACTGTGTTGTGCTGGTTAGAATCCCAATGGTTTTAGTTTTACTTTTTGGACATGGTGAGCTGCATCAAGTGCATGAATGGAGCACAGTCTGATCATGTGAATCTGAAACGAGAGGGCCTAACAGCTACTGCGACTAACATTTGCTTTTAACAGTAAGCTTCTCCTCCTTTTCTATATAACAACAGCTGAATTTATTTCTATTTTTCAGGAAGGAGACAGCAGCATATACTGCATTTCCAAATGAGTGGTCAAAGAGTTGAGAGATCTGTAACACAGACTATTAGAAACACACTGTTGTAGAACTATGATTTGAAGTTCACTTCACTGCTCATTCTCTCAGTGCAGGTAGCAGCAGCCATCCAATATTCTGGGTCACCATTTTCATATCTATGAAAACCTCCGAATGTGCAATGCTGGAGTTCAAAGAACACAGAAGCATTACTGGTCACTTCCTACATGTATGTCTGCTAAAAATATCAACGTATTTCTCCACTAATGAGCTGGATGTGTGAATGATAGAACGAAATATCATGATATAATATTTAATAATGAGTAATGAAATATTATGCTATAATGAAATGGATGTGGAAGTATGCCTGACATGGATGCTGAAAGATTTTTTTGCCTAAGTTTTTAGGGAAGTTTGCATAAAGGAAGGTTGATATAGCACAATGGGATAATACAAAGCCCACTGCTAGAGTTGTTCATAACTCATGGTATTACACTGCTGAACATGGGATATGACCTTTGGTTGAGCAACATACTGAAGCCCAAATAAGGTGAGCCCAAAATGTGAAACACTAGGATGTGCAGCCGTGCTTCACATTACATCCTCTACCAGGGCCAAATGAATTCAGTTCTAGGCTTCACGAAAAACTTGTTCCTTTTTGACTGCCCTCAAAAGAATTTGTCTTGTCCCCAAATTAAAGAGTCTAATTTTGCCAACTGAGAGAGATGAAGTTCTGTACATACAACCTGGAGATCAAAAAAAAAAAATCCTGCTTGCCATTCGAACCACATCAAAAAGACATTTCAGTGCCTGTGTCGCTGTTTGATCGTGTAAATGAGAAAATTTCAAATAATCAAGCGGCTAATACAGAATTCACACAGATCAGTAGCATTGAGTCAGATCAACAACATCATATTATTAATTTAGAATCTCTGTTTGGATATGGATTTCCTTGTTAGATCCTTCTAAACCATTCCGTTGACTTCTGCAGAGTATGCACATTTGTGAAGAAAGAATATGAAAACAGGAGACTGGTATCAGAAACTTTAATCACAGGAAAATGAAACTTGGCTAAAACGAAAACAAAACCTTAGTAAACAGACAAATATTTAAGAAGCTTATGTCAAGTAACGTCAAGGACTCGGTAAGGCAGCTTACATGGGGACATCTTCCAAATAGTTAAACTGTGACTAATCCTTTTCCCTTGCCTTATACTGTCACCAGGCATCTTAGCATTAACATGAAAACCCTAATCACAGTGATCCATACCAACGTACGCAAGGTTTTTGCTATTTATCTTGTCCACTTTGAAATGGTAAAAGGTTCTCTATCAAGATTCATATGCACTGATATGAAAACAAGAGTATTCAGAAGGACAGCAAAAACGATTAGAGAGCAGGCAGTGCTGAATTATAAAGCAAAACATTTGAAAATTAAAAATACACAATTTCACTAGGAAGGATTATGAGGCAATAGAGCAAGTCACTGCAATACTAATAATTACATATTATAATATTTGTATAACTAATTCTTTGGATTATTAAAGAACTACTTAGAAAAGGAAAATGAGCAAGCAGGACTATTAAAACAAATAAGAAAAGAAAACCTGCAGCTGAGCATCATGAAAATCTACTTGGCAAGGCAGTAGAAAAAAAAAAAAAAAAAAAAAAAACAGCACAAAAAGCAGTACAAAGCAACCCAAGGGAAGTAGTGGAATCTCCATCATTTGGGATATTTAAAACTTAACTGGACAAAATGTTGGAAAATGTTCTGTAGGGAATAATCCTGAATTTGTAAGGAGACAGACTGGATGACCTAACAGGTCTTTTTCCATCTGTAACGTCTATTACTCGGTAATTGTCTCATGTCCTCAATCCACACATTAAGCAATCCTCACAAAGCTCCAAGGCCAAATGGTTTGGTTCCAAAGCGCCCATTCTTTCTACACTCATCATTTAAGACTAGCAGAGCAAATCCTATTTAGGAATGAAAATATTCATAGCAAGATCAAAAAAAAAAAAAAAGGAAAAAATTATTCTGGGACCAAACTATGCAATTTCTCCCACAGAGATTTTAGAGGTTTTCAAACTGTAGCAATGTGTGCCATTCATAGAACTGTATCATTAGGAGAACACAAACAGCTTCAAAATGGTCTGCAGCTCATCTCAATACTTCTTATGAATATTGCCAACTAGCAAAAGAACCTACATTTGTTAAATTTTGTTGCAGACCACGCACATCACAGGAAAAAAAATCAGCTGAAAAAGAATTCTGTAAACTTGCAGCCCATTTTTAAACTGTATTTTGATGACAGTTATAGCTATAATATCAATCTAAAGCAGCACCTATCTCTGTCTTATCCTTACCACTCAATCCAAATCTTTGTTTTTTCAATATAAAGTTTATGTACATACTGTAGGGAAGCAGAAGGGAAGAGGGAGTACAGTTGCTTATAAATATTCATTATTATAGATTTTCTCCTTAAAGGGATAAAGTCATTTTCTATAGTTTTATAATCTGTGATATTACTTAAATCTGGAAAATGAAAAAAAGAGCCTTTGATTAGGGAGAGCTATTGTGTATTCAGACTGGAGACACAGTATGATGTTTCATATTTACAGAGAACATGTTTCATAGTATGAGTTTGATAAAGTTGCAGAATGGCTTTCAAACATTTCTTATCAGGCACACAAAGCTTTAGAGCACTAAGCAAATGAGCAAAAGTGTCAAATCACAGTCACACCTTGGTAAATATTTTTAAGATTCCTGAGTTTGGCTTTTCGTTTAACTAGAGATTGTATTTTAAATGCTAGAGAATGTATTTTAATTGCTCTATTACCCAAACTACTACTCAAAAGTTCTATTCCTTTGCTCATCAAAATATTCAGGAATGAAATGTTTTATATTAAGAACATGTGAAAATAAGAAATTCATGTTTGTGTATATTACTCTTAGCATACTAGGATTAATACCAAATGTAGCTATTTTGATTTTAAATTATGATAAATACATTAGACATGTTTGTTTTTAACACTAGAGAAAAAAATATGTAGTCCACATAGTACCATATTTTCTACTATTTTGCTTCTTATAAAGAAACACTGTCTCTGACAGTATCTCACTGATACATCATTTGAATTCTTGCTATTGTGTTCGAAGTCACCAAGTATAATTCACAGCAAAAATAAATTTCTTTTCTTACATGGATACATGACTTATAAGTTAACTGGCAAATTCAAAAGGTATTTAAAATTAAATTGTCAATTAAAATGTCAACCTTGGGTATTATTTGTTGTTTGAATACAGGGACCAAAAAGCACTTTTCCTTTTTTTAGATATTTTACAAATTTAAAAATTTTCTAGACCTCAGGGTCAAGAAAAGCAAAGTGTTTATTAACACAAACCATTAGTTTCCAAATTCATGGTCAAAAAATAAGCATAACACTTCACTGTATCTGAAGGGTTTTACCAATCAGTAACACATTAGCATAAACAGCAACTAGCAAAAATGAATCTTGCCACTGTGTTGGGAAAGTACTAAAACATCAGCAAAGGCAAGCACTGGATGTCACTAAGCTAGCAGTATAATTCACAATAACTGAGAGAGAATTACATTTTGACATCAAAGTATGAGCAATTTCCAGGACCAAAACTTACTAAGAACATCACACGAGGGGCTTAGCTTTAGAAAGGTTCTCGCTGTCCCCATCAGCTGTCAAAGCAAAGCTATCTCCTACAGCTCTAAAAAAGAGTCCCGAGATAGAACCTGAACTGAATTGCTGTTGAATTGAGAGTGGCCTCTGTCCACACTAAAACCACTGTTGCTTTTAAGACAGATTTATTAATTAACCCTTTGATGGAGGCTGCAAAAAGGAGCAGCACCTTTGCAGGGCATAAGCCACACTCTGAGAACGCACCGTGAGTAAGAACGGGAGGAGTGAGAAGGAACAGAAATGACTTATAATACTTTTCTCTAACCTACTGTAGCCATGTAAAAATGCACTGTTTAAGGTGTTTATTAATAACATCTTGTATTAATAACAGTAAAATCACAATACACAAATGGAGCCTGTGAATTTATCAGCGTACAAAAATAAATACAACTGAAAGGTCAAGCACTCTTCCATGGACATTAAGAAACAGGGAAAAACATACCATACAAAACCTAATTTTCAGAAAAATCATCAAGATTCTTAGTAATTAATACACACTATACATCCTTATGTACAGTACAGAACAGTAGCCAGCTCGTCACTTAATGTCTTGTGAAGAGGTTAACTCAATTGAGATGAAAACATAACATTCAAAGAATAATGGGAAATAAAATTAAGATACAGGAAATATTTCCTCTATAAATTGGTATGATACTATCTACTGCTGTGCAAGAAAAACAAGCAATCTGCAAATCTGCAAAAGGATGGAATATTTAATTGGATACTAGTCCATTAATATGTTTGTAAAGGGATCGTGTAACCTACTATCAGCATTCTAAAAGAAGTCATACAGAAGGGTCAAGTACTAGACTTACCACACAAAGACAAATTTGTGCATTAAATTTCTTATTTACCCCTCACTTTTGGAGGAGCCAGCATAAGATATCAGCAGCATACAGTATCCCCCCACCTCTCAATTGAGCAGCCTGAAGTTTCAGCTATGACTTTATAACTGTGAAGAAAGTGCTCAAGAATAATTTAGTGTGTCTTTTTCCCCTGGACTTCATCAGCCCCAGGAATAAGCCCCAGTGTCCTACGCTAATTGTTAACTCAGCTAGAATTTACACAACACAGAGCTAGAGAAAAACACAATTGATATGCTGGCACATGGAGTTTTTCTAAATAATTCAAAATAATAATTCAAAAGTGTGATGGAGATTGTTCCAGGTAAAGAGTAACAAATGTGACTGTGAAATTCCAAGTACTTGTTTAGGTTTTCCTTTTGAAAGCTTAATTTGAGGAAATCACATTATAATTAAATACAAATGCAAGCAATGCTACATTTATCCAAATACAAGTCAAGATATTATTTTCCTGCGAGAAAACTGCCCTATCCTGCTTTATCCTATATTCCCATTTTGGTTTATGCTTATGTACATATGGTTGAGAAGCTGAAAGATCTGGCTGACCATCAGCTCTTGCTGCCTCCAAAAAGACAGGGCTGTTTGGAAATAACGCTGCTTCTTGCAGCTGACAGCTGCTTCCTCCTCAAGGACTCTGGTGGGTGCTTTTAATTCTATTGCCACTGACCTCCAGTTCAGGAAAAGGAAGCAGCATTCATGGAGGACAGCAGCATTTATCCTTTCCCAACGCAGTAGAATGAGATAGGCCGAAGATAAGCAATGTGCAATGCCATTACTTGGCACCAACCCATATTCTCTGACTTCACGGTCCTGTCCTTCACATTTCTTGTTGTACTTTGAACTGACAGACCAGGCTCCATATCTCTCCAAATCAGCTGGTTGTTTTTGTATCCCTGAAAGAAAGAATGAAATATACCATTGCATCAAGGGAGGCAATGAGGAGGATGGTACTGGCCTCTTTTCAGTGGTGGCCACTGACAGAACTAGAGGAAACGGCCAGAAACTGAAGCACCAAAAGTTCCACAGGAACTTAAGGAAAAATTTATTAACAGTGAGGGTGACAGAGCACTGGAACAGGCTGCCCAGAGAGGTTGTGGAGTCTCCTTCTCTGGAGATCTTCCAAACCCGTCTGGATGCCGCCCTGTGCCACGTGCTCTAGGTGACCCTGCGTGTGCAGGGGGGTTGGACGAGATGATCTCCAGAGGTCTCTTCCAACCTTAAGCATTCTGTGATTCTATGATCATATGAATGCCCTAATAAAAGGAGACATACTTGGTCTGTAAAGCAAATATGGAGCAAGTATCCTCTTTCCATTCATAGCCTGATTACTTTTTTTTCTTTCTTTTTTTTTTTCTTTCCAATTAGGGAATAACACACTAAAGGGGTTGAAGAGATGCTGGAGTGGTAATCTACAGTCATGACCAAAACTTTCCCTCTAGAAAGATGAGACAAGAAGCGTCTAATTATACTGGATGTCCATACATCTACCAACTATGCAAGACAAAATACGAGACCCAGAGTCAGAGTAAATCACATAAGCATAAGTATTAATCTAGTTATTTTTTGTTGTTGTTTTTCACTTGACCAGTTGTCACTACAGAAAACTTGTCTGTCACTGGCAACCCAGGCTTTTTGCAAAGCTTCGTATATGAGGCAGAAAAACAAAATGCATTAATATTAAGAAAATGAATTGTACTATGCTTAAAAGCAAGAATTCTCTAGCAAGATATTGATGCGGTCACTCTACAAGAAATCAGAATGCATTCAAAATTTTAATTGACATATCTTATTCTTCCTCAAAATTTTCCTCAGAAATAAATATTCCTCAGAAAAAGAGAGCTGCAACTCTAAGGGCACGAGGCCACGCAATGCAGTATTGCAATTCAGCTGGCACATTTATGTGGAACATTGAAGCACTATACAGAAACACCACTTTCACTCCTAGTGTCAGAATAACTGTCAGTATTGCCTTGGCTAATTACCTAAGTATTGTAGGATATTTTACACTGTAAGATCTTCAATCTCCTGTTTTCAACATAAACTTCTCTCTCCCTTTAGTTAATTGAGTATCATCCCTATTCAATATCTTCTGAGTAGAAGTCTAATAAAAGAAGAACTGGTCTTCTGTTACATACCATTCATGATAAATACCATAGGTCTGCTGTGTTCTTCCTTTGCTTTCCTTACTAAGACTGTATTTTTGCTTCTCCTTATATGCATAAGAGTTCACATTCTAGATTTACAGGGCTTAAAGGTATTTACAATCATCTCTGCCGATGTCCTGAATAACACAGACAACACAATTATATGATTCCAAATTAAATCTATATAAACTCCTGCTAAAGCAATAGTTTGTTGTACTTAATGACCTCCAACTCCAATACAAGAGATTTCAGGCTCTAAAGAGCCCATCGTAATCCTATACAATTTTTGCTCGAGTGATTAAATATCCTCACTATAAAATTAAATGTTTTCTAAACTTGCGCAAGTTAACCATTAATCAATGGTTATTCTGTTTATTCTTCTATGAGATTCAAGATCATTAGAAATCTCTAGCTTTCAATACCTTTTAACTAAGCCTTTCCATAGGCTTATTTAGCTAAACCAGCTTTTTGGTTTCTCTCAGCCATGGCAGGCTGAGGGAAAAGATATTAACACAATTTAGCAAATATTTTTAAGAATCAGTAACCTCAAAACATATGGAGAAATACATTAGAGAAAGGAAAAACAAAACACTGAACACTGAAATAAAAAGATACGATAAAAAACAACCATAAAACTAAAAAAAAAAAAAAAAAAAAAGCTGCAAGGAAATTTATGCTTATAGCAACTTGGCCAGTGAGATCTGACATTAGTTATCTAATGTGCTTTCAATATCATGGCATCCAACTGAGCAACTTCTTCACTGACCTCTCTCCTTGAACATCCCCAGTTGTTTGATTCAAAACTCTATTTTGATCACTTAGACCACTGACTCAGAACTGATACAGTTCTTCTTGTCACATGAACTGAGACTAAAACACATGTAACATTAAATAAGGGATCACCCTTCTCAAAATTTTGGTATTTGACATAAGTTAAAACACTCATTTACTCCTTCCCCTCTCTACCTGTATTATTGAATGACTCTTTTTTTTTCCCTAAATGTCATAAGAAGCATAGTCATGTAAGTTAATACATATTAAAGGAAAAATTAAACAGAATCAAAATGTTTGGAAAAGTAGCCCCAAGGAACTGTTCGGGAGGAGGGCATGCTTTCTTACTTTTATTGGACGTTTAGACTGATCAAAAGGTTAAAGGTTTTGTAACATACTAACAACACGGTTTCCTTTAGGATATAGCTTTTGGAAGCTGACCAAGACAAATTTTAATTCCTTGTACAATTCTAACACTGTCTGCCAAAGAAACCTCTTTGCCTCGTTCGACTCCTTCTATAAACTTAATGACTGCCACAAGGACTGGAAGAAGTAAAATTACTTTTAAGTATCCCAACCCACAGTTAAAATATAACAGAATTTACAGTTTTCTACAGCTCCATCTTTTCCCTTATCTGAGTTAGGATATTGTCTCTTTTGCAAAATATCAATGCACTTTAAAATAAACAACAAATAATTATTATATAAACATTTTTAAAATCTAGGTTCTATACAATGCTGGATTCTATAAATATCCTTATAGGAGAGGTAAAACAAGATAATGCTTGACCATAGTAGATTTCAGATTCAACTGATAATTATACAGAGTTATCCTTCAAAAGAGCAGATAATCATAATTAAACTCTGTGACTGAAAATTAAATCACTGAGAAAATGCTGAAATCTTAATCAAATAAACAGAAAATAATACTTCCAACAAAGTACAGAACCAAGAAACAATTTTCCAAAAAAAAAAATGAAACAAAATGAAACATGTTAGTGAGCTAAAGGAAAAAAGAACAGTGACCTAACTGTAATTAGTGAAAAAATAGAATACACTATTCAGAGAGACATAGAGTTTTCTAAAGTGTTAGGTTAGTTATTTAAGAAAAATCTAAAGGAAATAAAATTGGAACTTTAAGCAGAAAAAATGAGACTGATCAGATTTTTGTATTCTTAGGGCCAAAGAACCAAATGTAAGTCTCCAAATTTCTAAAACAGTTAACCTAAATGGGAATTAGCAGCTATAAGAATGAGGAAAGACTAACAATAAAAAGATGCCAAAGCAACAGGATTCCAGTATCCTCTGATCTTTGCTATCTAATATCACCCCATGAGGAACATTCCTGTGGCAAAATTAAGGGAGACTGGACAGGGAGGCAGGAAGAACAGATGCTCACGTGCTTGTCTTAATCCGTTCTTCCTCTCTCAACACCCAAATCAGTGACCAGGGCCTTGTGTTCACTGACATGGAATTATTTCAAGTCCAATTCTCCAACTCTAGGTTGCATTGCCTTACATTTTGATGCACTGATCTAGTTGTACCAAGTTGGAGACAGGGACTGAGTTCCTAAAGATACTATAACTGTTACGATACTCAGTAGGGAGGAGGAAGAGGGAAAAGGGCCTCTGTAGGATCCGCTGCTCCTGTGCTCTTTCAGACATAGCTATAAAATGAAAAAATCTTTGTCATTTCAGTATGAGTTGGTACCCTTGATACCAATTATGGCAGCGTCTTTGCTATTTTTAATTATTATTTTAACAATTTTCATACCACTTCTCTTGTTGCCCTTACTATTGGCATAATGGGCCTTGTATGTCTGCTGAATTTTAACATTTTATAGAAAAGGAAAATGTATTTTACCAATGGAAGATTTTAACAATTTTATGAGTATGAACTTGATACCTACTAACTTTTTGAAAAAGCTGTTAACATAGTTTCATTACTCTATACTGCAAATTCTCTGTTCAGAGAAGAAATTCTCTCACTAAGGAGATTTTTTTTTTCATTTTAATTATAAAAATAAGATAGCTTACAAATGTGTAATGGTTTCCTTCACACATATTTCCAAGTGTGTTGGAAATCAGAATGTTGGAATGTCGGAGTCAGAATGTTGGAGTCAGAATGCATTTAAAGATGTCAGACATTCCCCAACTCTTAAAGTTTATTTTTCAGCTGCTTAAGTGCCAAGCTCTGTCTTTTGGATTTTTTTTTTTTTTTTTGCTAAATCAGAGGCACATAAGAATGACAATAAAACTGGTTTTGTGCACTTCAACAGCAAAGGACACAGGAAAAGTTTTGTCCTTGTTAAAACATGAGCACTTGTTTTGATTAAAAGCATAAGCCTCATCACCATTTAATGCAAGATCTTGAAAGACAACAAATGGAATGAACAATGTCAGTACTGCGCTTTTGTGAGTTCTTCCCCCACCAAAAAAAAAAAAAAAACTTCAAAAAAGGTGCGAGTCCCCTCAAATTACGCTTTGCATATGCTATGCTCACCCCAAACTTCATTCTAAATCTCTCTTTTTTTAGGAGAAAAAAAAAATCACTTGAGTACTCTCCAATTTGGAGATGAAGGAGCTAATCCAACCTTTTTGTAGTTGCCTCTGTTCCAGGCTGCTATAAAGCCTGTTCTTGCCAAAGACAAGAATAGACAGCAAGGGAACATTTCCTTCTGTGCCTTTTGTTCCCTCACTAATGGAGCACTGAGAGTTCACAGATGAGAGAAGCACAAAAGAGGGAAGAAAGGGCAAAGACAATTAGGTAGATTAGATAGACAACTGTTTTTGGAAACACGAAGCAAAAGGTCAGGAAAAAAAATGCAGGAGGGGAGAAACTAAAGGAGGCCTTTTAGAGCCCTATTTATTCGTGGAAGGCAACCAGTAAAGGCAGGACAGAGGGTAAGGTGAGGACAAGGGGCAAGCAAGAGGGGAAAAGGCACCAGATGGAGACAGGCTGGGTTAACCTAGGAGGATACAGACAGATGTGGTGGGCTCAGAGGAAGCAGGGGGCAACTGTACCTTATTTAAAAACCTCCCACACAAAACCTAGAACACAACCTGAGGCTACAATCTCACCATTCCCCAGCAACTGGCAAAGTGTGTGCTTTAACCACCTCCAGAGGTTGACCCATCCACCCAGATGACTGTCCTTAGTACTCTCTTGAATTAAGTAGCAGAAGAGGGAAACAACTGAATTCAAATTCATTTTTTTCTGAATAATATTATTTCCCAAATAGCTTAAATCTATTCCTTCATTTCAAAACCCACTGATGGGGAAGCACTTGTGCTATATTTAAAACTTGCAAAGATCTGAGCTGGCACCAACTAAAAAGGGTTAATATTTGATAAAGACCTTTTACTGCTTCACAGGAAATTTTCCCATGAATTTTCACCAGTGGTTCCAAACCAATAAATGACCCTGCTGTTGGGTGAAACATTTACTGTATTTGTCCTTCTACAGAAACATAAAACTTTACCAAACAAGTACCTTTACATTATTCCAAGATATCTCCTATCTCATAGAAGGTGCTCAACAAATGAATCTGTTTAATCCCATCATCAAACAATGTTATTAAGGAAAAATATTTCTCAGGATAAGCAATTTTTCAATACTGCAAGAACACTATCTGTATTTAGCATACTCTCCCAATCTAAACAATCACAGAGATAAGATGGAGACCTGATTTTGTAAACATGGCTATTATTTTTTCAATTTTTTCACATTATTTTTCATGGGAGGGTCATAAAATAACATGTCTTTATCGCTAGCTGCATGCAACGCTGAAGTGAAGTTTACAGAGAACTTGAGTTTTCAGTGTTGATCTCTGCAACATCCTCAACTATAATCAACCTGAAACATTATTATGTTCCTGGTCTCCTGTAAAATTATACAAAATTGGAGACGCCTGCACTTTGAGAATGAAGTGTTTAAGGGTCAATCAATGCCAAGAATTTAAAATAGAAGTCTAAAATGAGAAAGATACTATTATAAGAAGGTCCCCCAAAAGAAAACAGGGTGACAAGATATCTGAACAAGAAAAAGTATAGCTTTCTTATTTTCAGCTATGGTTCTATAAATAAAGAATCTTATGTCTCATGTCATGAGCAATTTTGACTGCAAATCACAAGAAAGCACATTTTTTGCATTAATAGTTAGCATTTTTAAACAGCGAATTTTCATATTAAAACTGCCAGTTACAGCAAAGCACAGAACTGCAAGGCTGGAGAGAGGGATTGTAAAGCAGAAAGGGTACTCTTCAGGTTAAGAAATATTTCTATTGCTCTCCAAGGAGATTTATTTCATCCACCATATAGCATGTGTCAAGAGTTATGCTGATCTTCCATTGGGAGCTAAGTACCCAATATTTTTTGCATTACTCTGCACCACAATAGCAATCCTTGACATTGGTTGTAAGTGTCAGACAGAGCAGTCATTAATTGTCATCATCTCTAAGATATAAAAAACCATCTCTTCTTGAATGTTACCACACAAAAAGTGTACATGTTATCTTTATACAGCAAGTGCAAAAAATGTTTTGTACTGCAATAATAATCATTTAGAATATACGGGATAGAAAGTGTACTATTGTCAAACTGTCAGTCAAAACCCTTGTTACACAAGCATAGAACATCACATCCATCCATAACTGCTTTTCCTGTCAGTCAAATGTGTTGTTCTATACAAATCTAACATCAATTTGATTTCTAAATTGGCAGAAGCTGTAAAACGTTATTCTGATGTGATACCAATGTGATCTAAGTTATTGCTGATATCAGGATACAACATAGCTTTCCTCTAAAATGCAGTTGTCGTCCTGCTTTTAGGCATCTGCACAACTTACACTTTGCATGTATAACAGTCAACTGAAAACATGCCATGCTACTTGGTGATAATTTCCTCTAGTCTGGAATAAACCAGGGTTTGAAAATACTAAATCAGGCTGATAAAATAATCACTAATATGTGCATTAGAAAAAAAACAAATATTCCAGTATATCCATCACATACCCTCATTCAAAATCAGGTGAGCCCCTTTATCTCAGCTATGACAAACACTGGCTTATGAAAATTGAGTCAAGAAGCACTAAATCCCTACAGCACTTTTCTGTGACATTAGCTGCAGAGTGAATTGAATGGGATACATATATCCTTCATAGAAAAGTACAAAGTTGGATACAAGTTTCTAATTCCACTGCAAAACCAAACGCAACTGAAAAGGTAGACAGGAAGAATTCAGAATTGATCTTAGAAAGAAAAATTTAAAAAAAAAACAATAAATCAAACCATGCTCTTGCCCTCTTAGGCCTATTCCATACATACCCTGACGACTGCATTTTTTTGTGCTAAGGTACTGGGATCAACACAAGCTAGAAAAAGCACATCGACTCAGTCTCTCCATAGACCACTAACAAATGAAACCATCCATTTTGTTCCATCTGTGAAATGTGCAAGTAGAGGCAATACAAACTACAGGCTACCAAAATAGAGATTAAGTTATCATGATTTTTTTTTCTTTATTAAATTCATATCAGAATCATTAATCCAGAATGATTTATTAACATTCTTACAATTATATGGGCATATGAAATGTAGCAGACCTTTGTCCCAGGTATAATTGGTGACTTTCAATATACTTGGTGTACATAAAAACTTCAAGGTATAATATCTGATGGCTGCCGAGATTCTAAAATCCTCAGGAGTTCTGGTGGCAAGTCCAAACAAATTGCTGTGGAGATGGTATCATCAATCTGTTTTCCACTTGCACCTTTTAGCAATCCCTATGGTAAAGCAGCAAGGTGTCTATGCCTAAATCATTCCATTTTTCAGACCACTAATGGTTGATCTGTTAATGAAGGCATGGGACAATGAAACAAGGAAGCTAAAATTCAGGCTCACACTTTAGTTTACCAACTCAGCCACATATTTTACAGAAATTTTAGAGAATTGAGGTAAACACCTACCTAACAGTAGCATCTTAAACTCAGCTAATTGGTGAGAACTAGGTCATAGAACTATTAAACAATGGATTTACACATATATATAAGTATATATTTATATAAATTTTATATATATATATATCAAAAAGTGATACTTTTTTTTGGTCTCAGCATTAACACTGTAATCCATTAAACCACCTGGTATTTTTGTGGGTTAATTAAAACCAACTATTATGTCTTTAACTAAAACTCTTGTAAGGTCCAGCTACCTCACTCCTGTTGAAACTATGATCTCTTAGTATAAAAACAACTTTTGAAGGCAATGAAAACTATGTGCATAAAAATTAAATACAGACAATGTAATTCAGTAACACCAGGTTGCTCAGGATCATGTCCAATTGGGATGTGCATAGCTCCAAGGATGGAGCTCTACAAGATCTCTGGTCAACATATTCCAGTGTTCAGTTTACCCAAATATCTCTATTCAAATATGGGAGATGAAATAAATCACTTAGTCAACCATGATCCTAGGAAAAATCATAATACAATCACAGTTATGCTATGGAAAAAAAAATCTCGATCCTTTTGAAGACTGCTTATTCTGTGAAGAAAAGATGGTTTAAAAATAACAGCAAAATTAGAAACATTTCTTCCGCCAGAATCTTTATGAGAGAGTAGGTGCTTGATGTTGCATGAATATCTAGGACACTTTCCCTCTCTCAGGAACAACAGACATGTTCTTTCTTTTTTTACGGAGAGTAATACATATGAAAACTGAAATGAGTTAAATTTATTTTCAACTTCCTTTAAAAGTATTCTGTGCATAGTTAACATACACTGAAAAGAGCAATTGTTTCATCTTTAGAAGGGAAAAGTAAGAGAGAAATAAGCCTGGGTTACTAAAGTGACAACTAAATTTAATGTTCAAAATTTGCCTGAGGAAAAAATGTTGATCAAACTATAGCATACCTTTGTCATACAGGAGACAGTAAAATAATCCAGAGGGGCAGCAACCACTGGGCTTTAGATATTTGGTTTTATTCACCAGGGCAAGATCTTTGTGGTAACAACATCCACCATTACCTGGCATGACTCTTATGGGGATAGGCTTATCTGTTAGTAAATAGCAACTAGCAATTAGTGCAATTAATGGAGCTCACTGCTTGTCCCAGGAAAATGCTATGGTGCTCTTCACTCCGAGTGTGCAGGGGCCTCTCAGCCTTGCAAGGAGTGGCCTGAGCCCAGCATCCCAGGGAAGGGGAGTGGTGGGATGCTCAGGGTCCAGCCAGAGGAGTTGGGCAAGTGTCATTCCCTATCCCTGCTCAACTCTCCAGTGCTGGACTCCGTCTTTTACACACTTAGGGAAGGAGTGTATAGGGAAGGACTGTACTAGGGTCACCCTTAGGAGGGGATCTTTCCAGAACCTCCAAGAGAGATAGATCCGTAAGATCTGCTCTTTGCTCTGTGAGCATTCTATGAGTTTGGCACCGTTGCAATTTTTAGCCAAGTGAGAGGGCCCTGCCTCCACAGGACTTCCCACCTCCCTACCTTGCTGCTGGGATCAGTACCCATCGTTCCACCATCATGTTCCTGCCACATCAGCAGAGTTTGGTGTTTCCTGGACATCTTACAAATCACGGAGTTAAAACATTACCATCCCATCTCAGTGGAAATCTGAGGCTTACAGATAAACAGTAGGGACTAAGAACCAAACAAAGACAAAATAAAATGAATTAAAAGAAAAGAAAATCAGGTTTCAGATCTTTTCACTACTTCACAAATCACACGACTGATCACAGAATTAAATCACAGAATAAAATCACAAAATTAAGCTATATGAAAAACTTAATCTGTCACAAGAAGGAAAAGCTTAAATGTGGAGGTTACTACGCAAAGCCTTTTCAATTTTACAGAATATAAATACTGAGATTCATTCCTCCTCCAAATGTGTATCTTCAAAAAATACTATGTTATAGCTTATTTTGAAACTAATAGGAATAGTCACGGATGAAGGCATGCAAACTTCCACAGTAACTGCCAAATTCTATTAAAATTTTGATTGATCAATCTTGATCAAAATGCCTAATGTGTGTACCACGTATAGTCACTTGGCTACTAAACAGTCTCCTCCCCTGAAAAGTATGCCAAAGTTTTTTCAGTAAATTAAGCTACCTTATGAATCACAAACTAGGCAACAGAAACAACTCTATCTATATACCCACATCACGCCAGGAGTTTTGCTGGCTGTATCAGTTAGGTACTGTGATTTTTTTTCCACCTCCTGAGCTGTCATTATTATGCCAGCAAAACACAGTGGGTTGGCCCATTCTCAAACTTTCAGAGCATAGAGCAGTTACTAATTTAGATCTAAAACACCGAGAAGCAAGCAGCTATTTTACATACAGGGAAATCAAAGAAATGTGAAGTGCTTTGTCTAAAGGTACTTAGAAGAAATGGGTAACAGCTATAATTAGAATCCAACATCAATCCTTGTGTTAATACTTCTAGACCTGTCTTTTTCAAAGTGCATGATTTGGGGCATCAAAAATAAGAATAAAACTTGATATTAAGACAGCAACTGTGCTTACTGCCAGAATGAAGTCCCCTCTCTCAATACACACTTTAACAACAATAAAAAATAAAAAATCAGTTTCTTCCTTTCTAGGAATATAAACAGCCCTCTTTCTCAAGAATCAAATTTATGAAATCATTGAGGATTAAAAAATAAATATTAAAAAAATAGCAACTGTAGAATTAAATTAAAATTCTGTCTATATCTGATTTGGCCTATGCACCTATGTGCTGAGGAACTCAAAGAAAAATACATATACGTGCCAAGTATGCTAGTATACCAAATTATATTAGACAGATTTAATTATTTTGCTTTCAATGCAAAGGTGCAGCACCTCAGCAATTATGAGACTGTTAATACAACAGAGCATAACAGCACCTTTAAGAGGTCTTGTCTAACCTCTAGGCACACATATAACTCCCATTAAGGCTAATGGGAGTCACATGTGTGCATCCAAGGGAGAAGAGACCCATTAAAACTGATACAACATATCCATTAATCTTCAGGTCACTCTTAAGGTCAAACATTATAAAAATGTTTATGAACAGTACTTACTAGGTATGCACAGTGGCTATTTTGGCTTTAGGACAGACCTGTGGGCAGCTAAGGCCATGGAAAATGTCTGCTTTAAAAGCATCACCATGTTTCAAATAGTAGCAGGGAAATTTGAGAGTGCTTTTGAGTAGTGAGAGAAGACATTTTTCTATCATCTCCTGAAAGAATTAGGATAGAAATGACAGAGAAGGTTAGGCACAAATGAAAACCTTGGGCAAAGGTATGTTCTAGCTTTTCATTTTTCTTCCATCCCCCAATCTTTCTTCATATTTCAGTCCTTTAGTCGTGGTTCTCTGCTTCAGGAAAAACAGTAACTGCAATGACTAAATGCCTGATCTGTAAAGTCTGCTACAGAGACACTACAAATTACATTTTGATTCTGAAACACCAGCAAACCACCACAATTCAAGAACTGTTTGGGAGGAAGAGGGGGCGTTGAAAGGTTTTCAAAGCAAAAGGTAATCTCACTTTGCTGCCTGCTTCTTTCTGCATATCTGAAAACTTCCTTTTTCACCAGTGTAGTTCAGTTCAAGAAATCATCATTTCCCGCTTAGAAAAAAACAAAGGCTACCTGTTTCCATTCAATCCGTAAAACCTGCCTGCTCCGAAGTGGATTTGCAATCTTCATGCATGCTGAGTCCTGCAGGAGAGAGATATTTCTCTCCAGCATGGCTACCAGATGATCTCCATATGAATCGAGCAGAAGGAACAACAGGAAGAAATGCAAGTGTCAGACGAGCACACAAATGGGGAAGACCGCTGGATCTCAGCTACTGCTGCTTGTTTAATGTTTCCTTCAAACACTGCAGTGGGTGGGGAAAGGTAGCTTCATTACAAGTGCTTCTACTCAAGAACTATTCCGAAACTTGTCTTTTGGAACATGTGTCAAAACGCTTGTTCTGCATATGAGACTCGCTCCATACTCCCCAATTAAGCTTCCTGTTACAGGGCCCATATGTATTTCCAGCACTGACAACTCCTGCCAGCTACTTCTGCTCCAAAATCTCATGTGATAGACACAGATGCTCAACTGCATCTGGTGTCTCAGGTCACAGCACAGAAAAGAGGCTGTATCCAAGCACTCAGGTGGGGGGTTCCTCATCTGTGATCATGTGCTTTCCACTGCTGTTCTTGCTGTGAGCCACAACGTTACCCCATTTTGCTTAAAATGCACTTTTCTCATTAAGTAATCCTGCAGTATCAGACATGAGTTCTTAGTCTTTGTAAGAAGAATTACTGCTTACAAAATACTGTTTGAAAAAGGTTTTTGCAGCTGCAAAAATGAAACAGCAGAACTGTTCTTCCAAGGCCAGAATATTCATTACGGGCTTCTTCCCTGCATGTGACAGGACAAATAATCCAGAAGATTGCCAGTTTTCTTGGCCAGAAGCTTAATAATAATAATAATAAATAAATAAATAAATTGGCCACAGCATCCACCACTACCAGCCCATAGAGGACCTCTATAGTCCTCAGCATTGCATCTCAGCAAGTTACACAAAGACCTCACAAACATCTTTGAATAAGCCAAAACAAAGTACATGCTGTTCACAGCAAGAAAGATGATTTGTCTTTTAACCTTCATACCTTAAAAATGCAGATTCCTCCCAATTTGTCCTTACAGCCCTATTCTACAGGAACTCCTTCAACTGGCTTCCTAGAACAGATTTATCTTTTTAGCCGACTTTCCCTCAAACTTGTTCAAGCTTTCACAGAAAAACACCCAGAAGCTAAAGGCAGGCAAAGGTTTTCCGTGATTTTATTGCACAATTTGCAGTTTGGCCCCTAGCCGAGAAAAGGGCCGCGGAGGTGGGGGAAGGGCAATCCCTCCCCGGGGCTGAGCTCACACTTCAACCACTTGCAGGTGCTGCTCCTCCTCCTTCCCTGCCCTCCCGCGGCCTCCCTGAGCCACCAGGAAATTAGCGGTCGGCGGAAGGAAAAAGGGGGGAAAAGGAGGCGGTTTTCACGGCCAAACGCCCGTTGGGATCCGAGAGCAGCAGCCGCCTCCACCCCCCCAACAACACCTCCCTCAGCCCTGGCCCGCCCCCGCTTCTCCCCCATTGGTTACCCCGCTCCCCTCTGCTTTCCTTTTCGTCCCG
>NW_010577423.1:5246-18879 GCF_000705375.1 Tinamus guttatus | reverse complement strand
GAGCGAGCCAGGTAGGCCCCGGTGGGAGGTGAGGAAGGAAGGATGGAGCCCCGAGGGGGTCTGCAGCAGAGAGGAAAGAGCATCGTGCTCTGTCGCAGCGCTTTCCTTTCCCTTGTTTTTCTAGACTGCTCATGTGGTGCCACGTGAGGGAATGCAACGTTTAGAGACATCTGTGACCCCATCTCGCTGCACGTGCGCTGCCCGCCCAAGGTGACGGGACTGCTGTACCTCCTGGTAAGCCGGTTCTGGGCAGCGCAGCGGCATTGGATGGCAGCCTGGTGGCTTGTCACAAAGTTGGGGTGTCTTGGCAGAGGGATGCTGCCTACTTACGGTCACTGTCAGGAAGCTTGGAATTGTGTAGTCTTTTAAATCCGCAATCATACTCCTTGCATCACCTCTCAGTTGTCAGTGGGAGAGAAGAGGGCATCAGGGTCAAAAATGAAATATAGCCAGCTTATAGCAAAGCTTGATTCCAAGGTATTTAGTTATCTCTTTGTTCTATTGGATCTTAGTGGATCAACTTCTTTGGAATCTATATGAATATGCAATTCACGATTACCTGCTGATAAAAGTGTTCACTTTAATGACTACTACTTTTATTCTTTATCAGTGTTATTTCATCAGTCAGTGTTTCTTTTTTCCTAACATTTTTTTCCCTCTCTTTTTGCCTTGGGTTGTTCCTATCAGCATTTTCTTCTTCACTTCTTAGAAGGTTATCATCATTAGTTTATCTAATGAAGTGATTTTTAAGAAAGTATTTACAGTGTCATTGCTGGCTCAGGAATTAGCATAACAAAAAGAGTGTAAAGGTGGTGTAACAATTCACATCTCTGGATTCTTTTGCTTCAATCTGTGTTCACAGTGCATGAAGTCAGCAATTTCAGTTATCTGGTATGAATTTAGAGAACTAAATTCACTTATGAAGAGAGGGAGAGGGAAGAAAAAAAAAAAAAAAAGGCCTGTTACTCTGTAGGACTAGAAAAGACCAAAGGACCAGTAGATCTCATGCGTAATGTATATAATGTCAAGAGTGTTTGATGGATTTGACTCTAGTACTTTAATTCCTCTGCCAGGACTTGCTGTAGGAAGAGACGATTATATCAATTTTGGAACACCTATTATTGTGACTAGTGCTTGGAATTAGAAAGTTCCATGGCCCATGTACCTTTTCTTCAGTGAGAATAACTGGTGGTGTATGTGAAGAAAAGATACAGTAGGTGTTACAACACAAACAGGCTAGTTCAAACTTCTTCCAGTGTAATTTTTATTAAGAAAAGAACTGAAACTAAATTTACACATCACTTTCTGTGCATACTGCTAAGGAATTTATTTAGAAAGTCGGATTTTTTTTTCTTTCACTCTTGAAGAATGGTTCTTGTTCAAGTGATACATTGGCATCACCATCCATGTTTTGGAGAACAATATGATAGTATAGTGAGCTTTTGTTATCTTTGTAACTTATTTTTTATTATTTTTAAGTATTCTTCCAATATTTTTCTGTCAAATACATTGCTGTAATGTTTTATAAGGAATTATTCTTGTCTTTCTGGGTAAAGTAGATCATTACAAAAAATTGTCATAAGGTTGTCAGTATGTCAAATGATGCAAATTTTGTGTTATCCAAAAATCAGAATGTTCAGATTATTAGGATTATTTTTTTTGAATAATAACATTTTACAGTTCTTAAGTAACAAGTGAATATCTGTAGGTTGAATACAAAATGTATAAAAGTGCACTAGTCTGAGGATAAAACAGCTGAGAACTTTTAACTTAAATTTTGACTCAGACTTGATAGGTCCTTTTACCTTTTAGGCCTGCCTTGGTTCATTCTTTTGTTTTTGTTCATCCCCTTCAGAACGTATATGAAGGAATGAATTCCCATCAAAACATAAGCTGAAATTTCTATTGTTGATATAGTTGCCTGAACAATTAGAATTATATATTTCACTAAACAAGTGCCTAAATTTCCTTCACTCTTGCTAGAAATGTTGCAAACCTGTTGAGTAATAAGTGTTGCACCAATCTCAATGAACTCAGACTCACATGTCTCCAAATGCTCTTCTGGAGCATATAGTACAGCAATACAAGCACACAAAATATCATCCTCTGAATTTGTTTTAGGAAAAGTTTAACCTCTCAAGTAACGGGTCTTCCGATGCATTATAAATCCATTCAGTGATTAAGTGGCTGTCAGGTAGATGGGAAGTCATGCCCCAGTTCATGTTGGTTGGTTACTGAGGGTTAAGGTAGATACATCCAGCTTGAATTTAAGGATCCAAAGATAATAAAATAGACGAAACTGATTCAGCTTAATTTCATCATTTAGGGAGAGAATTTTCTTTGCAGGTGATGATTATTCAAAAATGCAAAAACTTAATTACCCAACAAAACCATAAATTTAAATTATGACTTAAATCAGGTGCATTAGCAGGTATAGGTAAAAATATTTTGGCCTGAATAGATATTTCACTTTTAGTTATTGATCATTCTAAAGAGCTGGTTGGTAGGGTGACTTAACTTCCCTTTTGAGTGTCAAATGCTTAAATCCTCTTAAATTGAATGACTGTATGCAGGTGAGGGTGTTCTTTGCATTTGGGAGGTGATTGTTTTGGGTTTATGTCTTCTTATATCTGTCTCCTCTTAGAAAATTTCTTTTCCCCTCGAAACTCTAGATATCCCCTACCTTATTAGGAAAAGTAATGACTCACAGAAGTGTTCTTATACTTACTGTGATTCAGGATGTGTAGGAAGCAAATGTTCTTGTAATGGACTAAATAAAACTCAATTAAAACTTGTGAACAAGTGTTATATAAAGACTTCCATAGAAACTTTTAGAATAGAATTGGAAAGGTATTTTCTCTACTGTGGTAGTTTCTGACACTGTTACTAATCCAGGGACCTCCATTTGTACTCTTGACATCAAATACTTTGGTGCTAGTTGAGGAAGATATTTGATCTTTTACTGTGTTTAATCCTTAGGATCTTATAATCTTTTAAAGTTATGGTTCTTAAAATTGCTGAAGACTGCTACTGAGAGAATACTTGGGAAGGAAAGACTGAAAAAAGTTTGACTACGTACTATCAATGTTAAAAATATATTGTAAAAAAGTAACTGTTCAAAACACAAATGAGAGAGCAGGAGTGATATCTGAATCTGCTATTAACATGTAGCTTGCAGCAATAATCCAGCACACAATTACATATGCAAAATGGGAGAAAATAGAAAAAGTTTCCTTTTTACTACTTTTAACTTTTTTTTTTAAAGGGATGGTTAACATATACTTTAAAAGGTGTAAGGTTCAGGTAGGTTGGGGGCAAGGAAAAGAGGAGGGAGGAGACAGATGTCAAAATAAAATTAGTAATTATTTAAACAGTATAGTAGTAGGCCACCAATTTCAGGTCAAAATGGAAGTAATTTAACTGGTGTTTCTATGTTGTTTATAATGACCTAATCTTTAAAACAAGTGAACCGAAATCCCACAAAACAACCTAGCAGTCTTGTACCTGTAGTTTTTGTACTTATTCAGTGCAAAAAGGATCAAAAAATGTGAGATGATTTGTGTCCAGATAATTTGTTACTAGCCAACACTGACTGAAAACTTCTGGGCATAGAAGCAAGTTCATTGCTATAGCTCAACGTGTGGTGGGCTGCAGTGATAATAAAAATAGACAAACATGAAGTTTATGTTGAAAAATGGAAATAGGCTCAAAATCAACTGTGTTACTGCTAGTTATTGATGTTAAGAGAGAATTTAACTTCCCTAAAACTTGGTACATGTAGGAATGCAGGAGATCACTTTGGTGTTTCCAGCAAGCTGCTTGTGGTATTCTAGTTTTGCCTCTTTGGGTTTTTACACTCACTCATTTCCACTAACTTTCTCACATAGACCAATGAAAGGAAAAGAGAGAGGGTATGATGCTGCAACTCTCATTTTAACAGGGCAGTATGCTGTCAATAACTAGCTTGTAGCACCCACTGCCCTCTTCAAATAAAATTAAAAATAGTGAAAAGACAATGTGCGCTGCTCGAAAGCTGCAGATATGTCTCATGAGTTGGATTACGCTGTACATGCACCGAGAGGGTAACAAACTCTCTGGCCTGTGGCTTCTCAAATGGGTTAAACAGCTCCACTGACCATGTAGTAGTTAGTGTATGTGACCATCTGCAATTGTTGTCAATCTGTGTCTGATCTTTGTAAAGAAATCTTTAGGAAAATGAGAGCAAAAAGGATATCTTTTTATAAAATGTTTATGTCAGAGGTAATGGTGGGGTTTGTTTGTTTGCTTGGAGGTAGAATGTAGCCCATGTGCTAGAAAACTTGGAAATTTTTCCAGGCTGTTTTGAAGGCAGATTTTTTGGAGGAAAGAATGCTTAAGATAAAGAGTAAGAAAAATAACGGAAGCTGGAGGGAAAAGAGGACAAATATCTGATATGGTACAAAAAGAAATTATGGCAGCGGTGCAGAGTTCTTGGTTCATGGATGTAGTCTGAGCGGGTCTGAACCCTTCCTTCTTTCCCTGCAGAAGGAACCAATGAAGCTTCATATTCATTGTGTTCATATCAGTGTCTGCCTGCATTTCCCATCTATAAATAGTCTTTCTGCCACTGCTTATCTCTCAACATCTCCATGACTGCTAATACTAGCAGCGGGGTAGGGAAGGAATTAATGGAATTTTAAAACACTCTCAGAAATACATTAAAAATAGTGTTAATTTCACAAGCAGAGGAACTGGTAACAGGTGAGAGGGGCCTGACATGAAAAAGGACTTTCAGGAAGGAAAGTAAAATTAATATGGGCCATGACACTGTGGGGCATAACTAAATCAAGAATGGGCCTTGGACTTGCAGAGGAAGTGTAGAACCTCAGTCTGTGCACAGCTCAGGTGCTTTCTGTAGCACAGAGATGGTTATCCCTCTTCTAAACTGCTGCCTATAATGTGTGAATACAACTGTGCTAGTGGATCCTGAAATGCTAATGTACCTACAGCACTGAAGAGTGTATGGTGAAAGCATACACTTCTCACATGTGCTTAAAGTTACCATAATTGCCAGGTAATAAAACTGTCAAAGTTTGGGGACACTTAGTACATCTAATTTTCCCAACTACCCTGTTAGTCACCGTGTATGCCAAACATTTCAAAGTAAAATCGTATCAAAAAGGTAAGAATGAGGAGGAATCAAATAGTATTCCTTGCTTAAATAAAGCACCAGCAAATCTACGTGAATCCTACAGCTATCATGAAAAAACCTTTTTTTTTTCCTTTACTGTGAAAATACAGCAAAAAAACCTCATTATTCAGATTTATAATGTTCTGGTGTTACCTTTGTTGTCTTCAAAACTAACATGCTGAAAAGATCATACGAACAGGTGTGCAAGGCTGTTTTCTGTCTCTGTATTGACTAGTAGCAGATTTCAGAATAAAATGCTAGGACACAAAGTCAGCCAGTCTACCATCATGACTACCATCATTCCGTCTCTATTCTTGACCCCAGTGCTGGTTTTTTTACTAATACTGTATATGTCTTACCTCTTACCTGATGCTGGGCTGACCTGTTTCAGGGTACTAGGGCTCCAGAAAAAATAAATATGTTTGAAAGAATTTGCTTTCTTATGGCTTAATATAGTAAAATAGTTCTAAAACAGTTCAGTGGAGGGTCAAATGAGCATTGCAGCTAGCCTGTGAGAAAGGATGGGAACCCCTGATTGAGGGCAGGCGCCAGGGAGTAATTGTAGATGCTGGAAAATCTACCAGCTTAGTGGAGCCTAAAAGCTGAGATGCACCAAGGGAAGTATGGATCTTTATCCTTCCTGCAGCTGAGAGTTCCTAACTGTGATTAGTTCTAATCGTTCATAAGTTATGCTGTATTATATAAGGCCAAAACTTACAAGTGATAGTAAGGAGGCTTACTTTTTTCCTGATACCAGGCCTTCTTGACCTTAACATGCAATAAACATGTACCATCTGTTACAGCAGTGGGTTTGCAAACACCCCTCCTTTTTGTGCTGGTGTTGATAGAAGCTAGGGCTGAGATAGGGCTGTATTTAGGACAGATTTTACCTTTCTTGTCTAACAGATATCTTCAAGAAAAAAATAAAGGACATTAAGTTCCTGCAATGCAGAACAGAGATAAGCACAGTTACACTTGTATGTGGCTGACTATACAACTATACATACCTATGTAAAAAGAAAGATGGAATAAGGTCTGGGCAGTAGCTGTGAGTTTTGCAAATGAGGAGTTCTATCATCTGTAGTAAAGACGTAAGTAGCATCTTAGTATGTAGAAAGGTGTTGCTCTTGAGTGCCTTCTGCATATCTTCTCAATCTTCATCCCAGCATCTCCATTATTCTCCAGCTATTACGTGATCCATTCACATGGATCAGATGGGCACAGGCAGAACGGAAGACAACAGAGCTTTGAAATGGGAATTTAAGTTAGATGACTCCATTTTCTGAGTTCCTGTCAAGTTGAAGAAAGCTAATGGATAGCTTAGAAACAAAACCTAAATTTGGGATTGACACTGTGCTTAACAAATAAGGCTGTGTCAGGTACAGGTCCCTTATGAAAATAACACCAAATATTACCTGTATCACTAATTGTAAGGCCGACTTCTCAGGTAAGTAGCAGTAACCGGAAAGTGAGAAGCTATGGGTATAGCTGCCCAGGACTTTCCAGCAGCCATGCCTTTGTGCTCTCTTTGAACCACCCTGAAAGGGAGCCGCACACCTCTGCCAGCATGTGATATTGCATCTACTTAACGCAACGAATGGCAAATCTGCTAAGCTTTACATCCTTTTGGCTTTTACAGATGCAGTGCAATATGTACTTTCAGTTATCCATTATTATGTCCAGAGACCTCGTATTCTTATCATGACCAAAATCCTTTCAAGTACAAGGATCTCCTTGTCATCTGTTGATATGATCTTCAATAGTTCACTTCACTGAGACCTACATTTGGAGCACAAGGGGTCTTGTATCTTTTTCTGTGTGCTGCTTATACATATCGATAGTGGTTTAATCAAGGATATTACCCCCTTCCACACAAGGGGCTGGTCCTTCATGCTTAAGCATCGCAATGACAGCTCTGCCAGGCTGTTCCAGCTGACCTCTCCATTGCTTGGGTTAAGCAACAGTGAATGCAAGACATGTCTGCAGATCATTCCCATGAGGTACCACTAGTTTCAAACAGAGTTAAGATTGTGTGGGCTTATGGTTTGGCTCTTCACCGGAGTGTTTGAAGGTTTTCTGAATGACATATTTTGGAAAGCTTCAAGTTACCGTGCAGCTTTGTTTTGTCAATTTTTTTCCTTTTTTTCTTTTTTTTTTTTTTCCTTTTAGAGTTATTTAAAAGGAACAGCACCTTTAATTTTATACAAATTAAAGCAAGAGAGGGGAGTGAGAATATACAAGCGATAGGTATATGTTCCTTTACAGAGGAGTCTGTAATTTTCTTTGGCATACTAAAGCATTATTCGAAGAAAAAAACAAAAATTGAAATAGAAAAGAGTAAGAAAAGAAAATGGACTGTGAGAGAAAGGAAGAATGACTGAATCTATGACTCATTGCCTACTTTTCTTCCTAATTATTTTAATAAATTAAAATTAGGTCTGTATCCAAAAAATCATTATGTTATCTGTTCATGTTACACTTCAGGGAATGAGCTTATACTTACTTCTGAGCTTTTATAGCCATAAATTTAGCATCACAAACTTTGATTATAATATGTTAAGTATCAATTCTGCAGCAATTAAGCAATCAAATCTAGTTGTGTGTGTCAAATAGTATGTCTTCAAAAGGTACTGACTGATCCTAAAGTTCTCTGAAGTCAAGGGAATTTACTCTTAAGCTGATCTCTTTTATTCCATTTTATGAAATCTGAGTTTACTGAGCTGATTTTTAAAAGGCAATTCATGATTTGAATTTATCTTATGTATGTTTTGGAATTCAGTGTAACTGACATTAAATGTAACTACAGCAGTCAAGGTTACAGGCTTTGACACTAGTTGCTCACTCAACTTCCATAGCAAGAAAAAAAAAATCCCTAATTTTATCTGTTGAATTGACTTGTTACTCAGTCAATCAAACAAAGTAAATGTTTTCATTTACTTTCCATGTTTCACAAAAGAGTAATCCTGCCTCTCAGGAATACAGTGAGAAATAGATAATATTTTCAGTGACTGCAATGTATTACTGATATTTCAATTAGTATGAGCAGTTATTCCAAATGCTTAGAGAATCTTCTCTCAGTTCTTTAAAAAATGATAGATATTTAACTCAAGTGTATAGAAACCCAGACAGGAACATAAAATCAATCTTTTGCAAGGTTATTTGAGGTAATGATCTAGTGATAAGTTAATTTTACAGTGATTAAGAGACAGCACAGTCAGGGCTCCCAATTAGACTTTGATCTGAGGATATTTTTCTCTCTGCACTTGATAAGTAAAAAAGAGACAAGAATTAATAGTAAGGTACGAGGAGGCTTTCACTTGCTGGGATCTCAGTTTTATGCCTTATAAGGGGAGATTTTATAGCTATCTGAATGCCTGTGGTTTGATTTCTAATCATCCAAATTTGGTGATCTTAAGCTGACATGTAGAACATCCTCTACAACTGAGAACATCTGAAGAGAAAAGTTAAACGGAACAATTTTCCCCAAACAAATTATACATAAAAAAAAACTCCACATATATATATTATAGTGGGTAAAAAAAGTTTTCACTGCTTTCTGTTAATACACTGCACTTGTGGAAATAAAAAGGCAGGAATAGGAGATGAGGGGTATCGGTAGAGAAGCCCAGTGTCTTCACTGCAGTTCTGGTGTTCTGTATGTGCCGCCTGGTTTGCTCTCGCGCTGGCTGGCAAACACACACAGTGGCAGCACTGAATCCCCACGAACGGCAGTTACAGCTTGGCACTCCTGCAGAAGAGAGGGACTCGTAGCTTCATGATCGTTCATATGGCCCGTGCCGTAGGTCTGAGTGTTAGGGCTTTGCAGAGTCTATACTAAAGTGGTGCTTTAATCCGTTGTGTCTTATTTTAGGGAGTACTCTGTAGGCCTATTTGTGTGTTTGTTTGTTTGTTTATGTGTAATAATGTAGTGTTCCTTAGTAATGGGCTGATAGTAGTCAGAACTGAAACTTGTCAGTGCTTAATCACCTTTTTCATATTTCTTTAGACTGTGTTTCTTTTCTATCATTTATAATGATATATTAATATATCTAAAATACCGAAAGTTTTATACATTTGTTTTCATGCGCTTTGTCTGGAATATGTATTCTCATAGTGTCTGCTGCAGTGCAATTGGTTGTGTAATGAAACTTCCTTAAAAAGAGCAGGCAGAGAAAATGAAGTCTGTTCTGTGTTTTATATCAGAATTATATATACTTGCTGTTAAATTAGGATGTTATGATGTTGAATGTTTCTAGGTAAAGGTAAAATGAAAAAGAGCAAGACTATGGTATGATCTGCAGTATACTGACTAATCAAGGGAGGATGACTGAGATATTTCATTCTTGGAATAAAGACAGGCAAAATGTGTTTTAGAAGGTCAAATAAGCTAGCAAGGAACAGCTGTTTGTAGTTCAACTCTAACTTAAAGCAAAGACTTACTTGAGAATCTAAAGGTGGAAAGGAATTTTGGTTGGAAGTAAGTGTGAAATGCTAGATTCAGAGAAATGGGGTAGAGGGAACAGATAAACAGGCATTAGAAAAATAAGCTTCATCGGTTGCAGAGCTCTAGTAGGCAGAGTCTTTGGACTTTAGCCCATCAGCGCTTAAAAAATCCATAAAAAATTATTTGCTGTATTCTGTCATTTCTTTGTTTATAGTAATAAAAAAAGAGAAGAAACAATTTTACATATCAGGAATTCTTAAGCAGGATGGAAATAAAAAGGGATTGTACAAGTAAAAATAATGCAGCATGATTAAGGTTGAATGTAAAGGAGTAGTATGAGAATGTAAGGATAAGATCAGTGACTTAGAACAATAAAATAAGCTTCAATTAACAAAACACAAAAATCAGTGAAAGGATCTAAAAAGCTTAAGCAGGAGGAGGCACAAAAGAATAGGTTCATTACCGATGTTCTCCTTTCTTGTTTGATAACAGACAAGAGATTTTCAAAGATTTAAATCTTCTATATTTCATACTTTATCTGACCTACTTTAATTTTAGACCGGAAATAGTGGAACCAAAGCACAAAAAGAATACTTGATACAGATGTACCCAAGTGGCAAATCCTAACAAAATCCATTCTGGAGTGATTGTGGAATTAGGAATCAGTGATATTATTTATATATTTATTTCTGTAATGTCCCAGAGGGTGAAAATGGCTAGCAAAGTGTCTCTCTTGAAACTATCTGTTTCAGTTACAAAGAGGAGTTAGTTATAAATAGTTCAGCAAATAATTAGTGTCTAAAAATATGTAGAGAAGACACTGTAAACCACCAATATGGTTTGACATGACCTGTGCATAAAAAAGCTTAATCTGTTTCTGTCCCTGGAAAGGGACAGAATATTAAAGCTTAATAAATAAGGGGAAAACTTTAGGTAGGATAAGGCTTGGTTTTAATAAAGATATTTTTCCTTTTATAAACAAGCTAGGGTAACGTAATACCAATACTGTCTGCGTTGGATGGTGATATTAACAGCATCTGGTTGAAAAATTGCCTTTACAGAATAATTATCTGTGAAACCCTGTCAAGATGAAAAGGCCTTAATGAGTTGCAATGATCGAAAGGAACACGCTCTTACAGAAGTTACCGGTGACAGTAAGCTGAAGAGGGGTTGAAAGTTTGAGGATTTTCTTTTTTGAAGATAAGATCTGAATCCAAAATAATCTTGACAAGTTAGAGAAAATCTGTGAAATCAACAAGATGAAATTCAGTACAGGCAAGCGTGAAGCACTGCATTTAAGAGGGAAAAAGTCAAATATATGAATACAAAATGGGAACTAAATAGTCAAAAAATAAAGTGACAGAAAAAAGATCTGAAGATATAAAAGTTTCAAGTTAAATAATAACCTTTTGATTCTCAAAAATAGTATCAGGCATGTAGAGGCAATAGGAGGTTCTGTAGTTTGGCAAGTCTTCTATGTATGGCTCGGTGCCTTCACACTCCTCGTTGCTTTTTCCTCACGAACAGATGCAGACAAAGGGGAAATTCTTCTCTTTTTTTTTTTAATTTATTTATTTATTATTATTCCTTTCTCCCGTGGGATTAAAACCATCTTTATTTGTAATAAATATGATTTAGGTTGAATATTAGAAAAAGATTCTTTGTAATTATTAGGGTGATAAAATGCTGGAACAGACTGTCTAGAGGAAGTATGAAATCAGCTGCCTTGGTAGTAAAACATTTAACTAGATAGTCTTGAGCCTGTCTTTATGCTGAGTTAGGATTAGATGGTCTCTTGTGATCCATTCCAGCCCTGTATGGGTACAGGGCTTAAACTAGGTGTGTTTTGGCTGCCCAGAAGGGATTATCTAAAATAGTTAAATTGTGAACTCCTTAAAGTAAATGAGGTCCTACTTCATGCATCCAAGTGCAGTTTAAAGTCAGTGCAGTAAGGAACAGTATTTATTTCTGACTTAAAGAAGTATATTTTTATTTGGCTTCTAAAAAAGTGTTTTAACAAAACATACTCAAAATATTTGGAAGCCTCAGCATACAGTATGTGTCTGTCTTCTAATGATTACTCTGGAAAAGCAGAGAATAAGATTGTGCTAGCACTGAGACAGTAGAAAACCCTTGATTACTGATCCACAGTGGAATAGCCCTGAGGAAAAATGGCACCCTAGAGATTACTTGCATTCGTGCATTTCTGCAGGCAAAGTTTACAAACTTGTAAATTTAAATGTAGAATTTTTGTAGGCAGAATGCATTGACAAATATGCCTGATGGTAATACATCTCGTACTGATAGTCTCAGAACAGTTCAATAATAATGCTTATATTGATAGCAGCAATGCAGGAGATGTTACTTGGTGTTATAGCTAAAATCCATGTTATCCTCTTAATCATAATTACATTAATATTGACAGACTGTTGACAATACTCACATTACTATTGATAGATTTCTGTCAATAACATGTTTCCAAATAAAATATATTCATTCATAATTTGTACAGTGCTCAATAACAGCAGTAATATATACCACAAGAAATTCCTATTTCCCTGGTGGTATATAATAATTTGTTTTATTGTACAATACACCGTACAAGTGGGATTGTTGATGTGTTTAGTTAAAAATAAAACAGACAAAATACAGGTGATTTAAGAGAGAAAATATCTGTTTTTTTCCGGGAATTCTTACTCTTCTTTTTTCATGCAGTATTAGTATTTTACCCTAAAATGCATTTGTGTAACAGTTGCACAGGAAGTTTGTCATTTATCCTTACCTCGTTTTTGACTATTGAATTCTGATCTTACAAGTGAGGGATGATGGCATTCTGAACTGAACATTAATGTTCTTATCTTTTTTTATTATTGAATCTACAGCTGTGAGTTACTGAGTTTTAAATAATTTTAAATTCATCAAATAAGAATAAAATCAGTAAGGACTTGAGAAAACAAAGCATTGGAGAAGAACAATATTCTGTTTAAGATCTGTGTAGCAGAACAGCATATGGACTATAAAATTAGCCTAAAAATTATGGTTGAGAAGTATTGACACTCATAGGCTTTACTACTATTACCTAGTTTTGGAACAACAGATCTCTCATCTATTCCTATTGTAGGACCACTATTTGTTTGTTTTTTTTTTTTTAAAAAAAAAGTACAACCTGGAGAAAAAAAAAAGGAACCAAAAGGATTTTGGGAGAAAAATGAAAAAGAGAAGCCATAATTCTTAACTGTTTAAGCAATGGATATCATAAAAAAGGAATGAAATGAGAATTCCTCCTTATAAGTATAGGAAAATTGCAATTTCGCCTTCCTCTCAGAGTTATTTACCCTTATTCAAATCATTAGGACTTCTACAAGTATTTTTCATGGAAGAATATTCATTTCAAATTTTCCATTTTTGATCTTTGTGGAAAAATAAGTAGGTAGGTGTGCCGCATGGAGAATCAACAACCAAATTGTTAATCAAAAAAAAAAAACTTAGCTGTACTTACATAAGAATGTTATAAGCACAACTTAAATAATCTTAAAAGAGTAGATCCTTATTAATAGATCTTACATTTTTGTACATTGTCCTTTGCTTTTCATATAGTCTGTCTGCATATCAATGACTACAGACTTGAGTTAAGATGATAGCTTGCAGTTCAGGAGGCATCATTAAATATGCACAGCTAAAAAGCATTTTCAGTGTTGAATCTAATATTTAAGAAAGTACTGAAGAAGACTTCATGTATTTTGAGAAATATTGTAGGCTGACAACCTTAAGCATTCTATGATTCTATGACAAGGAATGCTTGTGGTTCCCATATTTTTGTAGTCAAAGTTCAGCCCTACACCAATAGTATTATTGAAGTTATTTGTTTCAAATAAATTTCCATAAAGGACCACAAACATGAAATACAGAGAGAGAGAGAGATGGACTGAGAACTGGCTGAATAGCAGAGCTCAGAGGGCTGTGCTCTGTGGTACAAAGTCTGGTTGGAGGCCTATAGCCAGTGGTGTCCCACCAGGATC
>NW_010577422.1:223047-233305 GCF_000705375.1 Tinamus guttatus | reverse complement strand
GTTTTAAGATGAAGATTAATCAGAATGGGCATGTGTTCTGACTTCCTTCCCAGTGGAGCTCTGAACAATTCACCCAGCAGCTCCAGCATTTGAAGCCAGAATTTCTATTGCAGAGAGGTCACCAGGTGGGAAGATAGCAAAGCAGCGCATTGGCATTATTGAGGAAGCTGGAAGGAGAGATGGAATGGAGCCTCAGGCTAACAGGATATTGCTCCTGGTGCAATATTCTCTCCATGGCCTGGGTTGGGTCCTGATTTGAGTCATTACCTCCCAACATCACCTGGAGTTGCAGCAGGTTGTATTTCTTTTATCCTGCCCTGCAGCAGGGAGGGCTGGGTATGTGCAGGTAGTGTATGAAGTCTCTTCTATTTAGAAGCTACAGAGCATGCTAGGAGACCCAGAGATAGGAAACATCATAGGAATTAAACCTTCCAGGTGTCAGCTATCAACACCCAAACCAAAAAATATTCCCTGAGGTGAGGAAAAAAATGGTGAACTCATAATGAACATCCAGCTTTATCTTCTGTGTCTTAGCTCTCGAGCTGCCGTTTTGGAAGGGAGAGTACTGATGTGCTGCTTTGACAGTGTCACCAGAAAGCCATGGGACAGTGTCCTTGGAGTCAGGACAAAGAGGTTATTCTGTGAATCCCAGCTCAAGTTTGCTCTCCAAGCAACCCCAGAAGGAGTTGGAGTACTCCCAGAAGAGTCCAGCATGTCCAGACATCTGACCATCCAGCCTACTCAACCTCCTGTTGAGCTTCTAAATCAATTGTCAGTAGCAGCTGGAAGTTGTTGTTATTCTTAGAATTCCCCAAATCTCTATGTACAATGATGTCAATGAAGAAGCTGAAAGCTTTAGACTCTAGACTGAGTCCTTCCTACGTCTTCTATAAACTGGTTTGTTGTGATTAAGTGTCCATGAGTGAATAGGGTATTGTCAGCAGGATTCCAAGTGAGATTTTGGTAAAGAGTTTATGGTAGTTCAGAAGGTGCCTTGACATTTTCTCTAGAAAAGCAGCTCTGGCAGGATATCGCTGCTGGGTAACACAGACTTGAGAGTTTCCTAGCACTGTGCTGAGCCTCTGACATGGGAAATTTGGGGTGTTTATCGAGTCGTCTGATGGGTTCTCCAAGTCACAGTATTTTTAAGTGTTTGCAGCGCTGATCCCAGGATACCATCTTTGCAGTCCACAGAGATCACCTGCTTGACCTGTTTTGGGGGCTTTCAGAGGACTGTGCATTGCCCTGCTGCAGACCCAGGAAAGCACCAAGTTTGACATGAGCCAAGCTACACTGCTTCACTTGAACTTCAGATCTGGCCTGTCCTTTTCAGTTGTTTCTTTAATTTTATAATAAATTGACCAGTCTCATCAAGCACACTTTGAGGTGCTTGAAGGCACCAGGCACTTAGAGGTGTCTGGAAAATCACATTGGAAACATCTCCCATAGTCTCTGTTTGCCTTTGTCATTTCCCAGTGGACTCTTTGAGGAGTGGGGACACAAGATCTGAGCTGACAACCTGAGCTTGAGCATAGCTGGGAAGCATGAAACAGAAACCAGAAAGGAAGGAAAGGGAAGTCATTTCAGCTATCTTAAATACCCATTTGCCAAATGACACAGTTGTCCACTGGGGCCAAAGTTAGGTCTTCTGATGTGCCTAGTGCTGCCTTTCCAATCCTTCTCTAAATGTGTTCTGTACTCCCAGTTTATGTAATGACTCATGCTAAACCAGTACAAAGCAAATTTCAGTTGAATTGAGAGCATTCAATTCTAGACCTTTGCACTGATTTATCTCAGAGTCTAAAAGCAGAGCTTGAGCGATATCAAGGCAAGTCTGTGTGTCAGCCATGCCTGATTATCTCATGCAGCAACTGGGTCCTGATCGGTTAATTTTTGGGGGATTTTCTCTGAGAGCCACATGAGTTTCTCTACAGGGAAGGATTGGGACATCTGGGAGAGGAGCAGGCGGAAATGCTGTCCTTGTCAGAGAGAACCTGAGGAGGAGACAAGTAAAGAGTACTAAAATAATACACACAAATTTTTAAATTTTGCAATTTCATGGCTGTTTTGCTTTCTTCCTTTTTTTTTTTTTTTTGTTTAATCATCTGATATTTGTGGGTGTTCTGCTGCACGGGTAGCAGTTGCTGTAAGAGAGTCCCGTTAGTGGAAATCACATCTGTAGCAGGACCAGATGAATCCGCCCAGACTTGGCTTTCCCAAGTGGGTCTGACGGTCATTCCCGGTAAGACGCGAGCAGGTGGAAGGTGCCCCTCTCTGTATGTTCGCATTTCTTGTGATAACAGGGAGGAAGGGTAAAAATAATGTGCACTGCTTAACCTGAATTAATGTACTTTCCTCACCCAACCACAGCTTTACAGGGCTGAAACTTTAACATCTTTGTCTTTTCTTAAACTCACTCTAGGTATCAAACTGGTTTGGAAATAAGAGAATCCGGTACAAGAAGAACATAGGTAAATTTCAAGAGGAAGCCAATATTTATGCTGCCAAAACGGCTGTCACGGCTACCAATGTGTCAGCCCATGGAAGCCAGGCTAACTCACCCTCAACTCCCAATTCAGCTGGTTAGTTTTTGTTTGTTTTTTATTTTGGGTTGTTACTTGTTCGTTTTTTTGTTCATTTTTTCCTCCTCCCTCTAAACTCTCTCTCTCTCTCTCTCTCTCTCTCTCTCTCTCTCTCTCTCTCTCTCTCTCTCTCTCTCTCTCTCTCTCTCTCTCTCTCTCTCTCTCTCTCTCTCTCTCTCTCTCTCTCATATTTTCTCCCTTTGATTTTCTGATTTTTGATTTGGTTGGCTCACTTTTGTGGTCTTTTTAAAAAAGTGGGTTTCTAAATTTGGGGTTGCTTTGGGAGGGGAATATTTCCTTTTTTTTTTTTTCTTGGTTCCCCATTCCGTTCTGTTTTGTTGTTGCTGTTGTTCAAAAGAGATGTGATCAGACCGTGTGACTGATGGTGACGTGCTGGGGGTTATATGGATGGATGGTAAACACAAAATCTGGGAAATTTCTAGCTAAAAAAAAAAATGCTTGAGTGATTTTTGCTTGTTTTGGGGGAAAGGAAGAAAAGTGTGGAAAAAAAAAAAAAAGAGGGGAAAAACTCCCCAACAAATTCTTGCATATGTGTTCTGTTTTGCCAGGGGCTGAAGGCATGAGTGACTCTAATCAGTAGAACCCAACACTTGTGGAGTGTCCCAGCTCATGCTGTTTTGGGGGTTGTTTTGGGGGTTGCTTCTACTGTAGTTACCTCTGCCTGATTACCTGACAGTGTCTGGATCCCTGCAAGAGTGTGTGTGAATTTTACTTTCGGTTGAAGAATTTCAATTGAATTTCATTGGTGTCCATATGCAAAAAGACTGAAATGCGTGGGTTGCTTTGTCCCCTTCGCCCCTCTCCTCCCCGTGTGACATGGTTTCCATTCTGTGTGCTCAGAGGGCTAAAGGCACAGAGCACTTTGGCCAGGCCTCGTTCCTGCTCTAGACACTGCTCCGTGGTTCGCCCACAGCCAGGCGAGCCGGATCCCAACGCTCCCAGCCTGGTGGGAATGCCTTGTTCTGGTTGTGCTCGGCTCACGGGAGAGATGGGGAAATTGGGACCTCATTAAAAGAAAGAAGAAAAAAAAAGTTAACTTAATGGGTGCCCTGTGCCTAAAATTATCCGTACTACAAGTTTCTGTGTGTCTGTTTTCTTTTTAGGGGTGGGAGGAAGAAGGGGAATGTGTCATACATGTGTCTTTGAGCTTGGTATCTGTTCACGCTACCCTTTCTCCAGGGCATGAAGCTGTTATCAGGCTATAAAAAGGAAGGACACGATGGAGCAGTGAAGGGAGAGATGGGTGGGAAGAGAAGGCAGATGTTGAACAGACCATTGGTGGTACATCATGCAAACACTGGTGGTTACCATGACAGGCCTATATAGTGAGGGCAGCTTTGCCTGTGACAGTACCAGAAGACTCCCATGCCAGAAAACACCCCTGGATCTAGAGGATCTGGGAGGAAGGTGGAGAAAGCAGAGCCAAGGGTCAAGCAAATGGAAAAGCACCAGTGCGGGTTTCTGGCTGGTTTCCCAAATCAGTCCTCCACGGGAGGGGAAAGACCATCTGTTATCCAGGAGCTCAGGTGGTAAACGGTGGTTGATCTCTATGCTGGAGAGCTCATCCACACCTCCCAGTGATGCACGTGACAGTTTGCACAGAAGCATTTTGCAGTTTTATTGAGTTGGCCAGTGTAGAGAAGCCCCTGCACACAACTGCTTACCTTCAAGGGGCCTTACCTGCTAGGAGACGCTTAGCCCACCTGGAGCAGGAGGTGTTGCAGCTTTTGCTTCAAGGTCAGAAGCGTTGCTGGAAGGCATCCCTGGTGCCTCTGCAAGTGCAGGGTCAGCTGCAATGGGCTCTGGTTTGGGTGAGGTGCTCAGGAGGTTCGGGAGGAGTTTTGCAAGGATAGATGGTTTGCAAAACTTTGATTCTTTTCTTTATCTTTTTTTTTTCTTTTCTTTCCATTGTTTTAACTGCTAAAGATTTTGATGCATTTATTAAAATGTCATCCTTTGCAAGCAGCTCTCTCAAAATACTTAATCAGATGGAGTGTGTTGATGTTAAACCCCTCCTCCCATGTAGAAAAGCCTGGAGGGGAGACTGCAGAGTTGCGTGTTGTCTAAGACACCCTCCTGCACGTGGTGGTGTCCTGCAGTCCGCGCCAACATGAGGCACATCACAGATTTCGTTCCTTTTCCTCTTTCTTCGATTGGAGTCAAGCCCAATGCCATGGAATAGCAAGGGAAAAGCTTCAAATGACTTATATGTGTCTATGTATAGTGGAATAGGCATTTCCCCAGTGCCTGCCCAGTTAAATAGTGCTCTAGTGCAAGTGTCTTTCTGTGACTTCCCCACAGGCAATAATGTGGCTGTTTTGAAGATAAATTGGCCGGTACCTTGCAGTAAATGACTAAGATAATCCCTGGATAACACTCCACTTTCTAAGAAAGGACAAACAGTCTTGTTATTAAAGTGTGAGACTTGAGCTCCCAGGTCTTCTATCTGGCTCACTTGTCTACTCCAGAAACACTGACCCGTGTGGGAAAGAAGCACAATAATGTGAGAGGGGCTCTCTGGCCATGAAGATCCTTGTTCTGCGAGAAACGACGTGTGCTCCAATCTGGACCATCAATTCCTGTCATCTACTCTTTACGCCGCAGTCACGGGATGGGAGAGCAGGCAGTGGGGACACCCCTCTTCAGGACGGGTCTGGATCAGCTTGTGATGCTGGTGGGATTGGAAGTTCTCGTTTTCTTCTCCTAAGAAGGCAGCTGGAATGGTCTCAAGATTTTATCTCCAATGGTGATAGGCCAGGTTGAGATCTCCTCAGTTGAGCCATGTACATGTAACACCTCCACCAAGCATCCCTGTGCTGTGTTGTACTGGGCAAGAGCATGTGTGAAGTTGTGTGACCTTCCCTGCTTCAGGTCATCCTGGTGAACGGATACAGCTGTGCATGCCAGGTGGGAAATACTCATCCGCTAAAGATTTGGAATGTTGTGTTCAGACCGTTGAGGATCCAGTCCTCAGATGTGCTGAATAACCCTGGGGAGGGACTGTGTTTGGAAGGAACATGGAAATGGATGAGGAGGTGAAGAACTAACATGAATGGTGGTACTCCTGTCACAGAGCAAGCACTTTTCCCGAACGTTGTCTGAGAACTTTGGTGAGGAAGGAAGCGGAACAGAGGCTCGATTTGCTGGGAATTTTGAGGGCTTTCTATTTAAATAAAGGCATTTGGGAAGAGAATGGGCAGAAGACAGGTCATGAGAAAGAAGCAACAGCAATGTAATCCCTGGAGGACTGTGATGCTGGAAGAGGATGTGGAACTGTGTGTGATGGGACCTGGGACAGGAGCTAAATTCATTTCTGCTGTGACTACGCAGGCCCATCTGTTCTCTGCATTGGTGCCCATGTTACTGGAGATCAGTGAATGGCTACAGTCAGTCAAAGAGATTGGCCACACATTGACAAGGGCAAAGACTGCATCTGTGTAGCCATCTGGCACGTTCTAAAGTAGGGTCCCCCATCCTCAGTCACCCAGGCCTGAATGTCAAACACCTTTTCATCCCGAATATGCACAGCTGGGCTTTATCAGCCAGATGTTCAGATAAGCTGAGATGTCTGGCTCATTTGGGCTAACAACTCCCCAAACTCACTTTGATTGCTTGGACAATCTCAGCACAAAAAACACATGGTAAATGAAAGTTATTTAACTTGGACGGACCCTTTTGCCAACCAGAGTCCTCAAGGACCACAAGCAGGTGATGATATCCAGTGAAATCTTCTGTGCAGAGCAGCCAAAATTGTCCTGGGCTGTTATTTTTCCTTTTTTTCTACTCATCTTTTTGTTTCATAAAAGCCTTCTTGCAAAGCCGTTGATGGAGACATACATGCTTCTGGAAACATACTTCTTCTGACACTGGCCTGATTGTTGCTGTGCTCTGTGTCCTCTCTTTTCCTGTGTCCTCTCTTCCTCCACTTTTTGTGACACCTGTAGTTCAGAGTGCACCAGAGTGCAGGGTTGGAGAGGACCCTGCAAGAGCTTCAGTGGAGAGATGATCCTGATCATGGTTGAGTAATACATGGCAAGTGGAAAAGGAACGAAAAGTTCCCTGCTGGGCCTGCTCAGAATATTTTTATTTGTTTTTTAAACCTGATGTCAAACTTACTGGCTTTGTCCAGATGAGGAGCTGCATGATCTATCAGGTTCTTCCAACATCTTTGGCCATGGTGGAGCACAAGGAAAAGTTACCTCCTGTATGAGAGGTGGGGTTGAATTCTGTGCTCTTGATGTGTGAGTGTCAATGGCGGTGACTTCAGGTCTTGTGTACATGACGGAAGTTGACTTCAGTGCGGAAAGTTGACTTCAGCCTGACCATTGGAGGGTGGAATGAAGCAGCACATAAAGATGAAGGTTTCGGGGGTGAACACCATTCCAGAAACTGGCAAATGAGCGCCCTGAAGAACTGCAGATGTTGCAAACATACCAGCAATCAAGCCCGTGAGGAATTTTTAATTGGAGGCAAGCTTCCAGGGAGGTTTGCTCATCATGAGTGTTAGGGATTGAAGGGATCCCTTTGTGGGCATTGTGTAAATGTAGACTTTCACCCAAAACCAAGATCCGAGTGCCATAGCGTGTTTTATTTTATTTTATTTTGTTTACTGGAATTGCTGTTGGCTCGATGGAAATGCAGCACCAAGGAATGATTGTGATAGGCCTTGGCTTTGATAGGAGGTGCAGAGGCTGAAGATGAACCACTGTTCCACACTGCTCCAAGCTGCAGTGACTGTTGTTTTCCCTGGTGTCCTTTGTTCCAGCTATGGCATCAGGGGATTTACATGTCAAGAGCAGAGCCCTTTTGTCCAGAGTTTACAAGCTCACAGATGATCATTATATCTCAGTTCTTGAGGATTCTGAGATTAATTTATGACCATTGAAAAGCTCTGGTGTGTTTAAAATGGAGCTTTTTAGAGACACAGATTAGATTTATGATGGAGCTTCTTCCAGTGGATTTGACTTGTACTCCCTGTTTTCTCCCCACCTGAGGATGCTAGCATCTTATTTCTGAGGGCTCTTCTCATTCCTGCCTCCTCTCCCAAGCACCCCAGTGCATCAGCCCCTCTTAGCTGCTTCTCTGAGACTTTGGGCCATCATAATTTTCACACATGGCTAGTACATACAGAGCAGACTGCTGAAACAGCAGAGCAGGCAGCATAAAGGGCTCTCTGCAATTATGGCTGTGATACAAATGCATCCATACGTGCAGGCCATTGGTATGCGCATATTTATCTTTGCATCCACATCAGCAGCAAGACATATTTACCGTTTAGATATGCACATATATTGTAAAAATACCGTGTGCCAATAGCAGTGTATATCTTGCAAGTGACATCTCCAGCGCTCCTCATGATTTCCAAGACACCGGCGCTTTTCAGAACTAGTCTTTGTAGCTGTTTATTTTTGTTTCCTCACTCCCATTCTCAATTTTACAGGCAAGTTTGTTAAGTTTCAATAAAATATCGGTTAAGTTTATGTTGGTTTTATTTTTATTCCAATTTTATTTTGGTAGGGGAAGGTAGAAGATGTTGCTCTGCTGGGGAGAGGGTGATAACAGTATCTTGCTAGTTGCTCAGGGATGTCAGATTCTCCTACTTGCTCTGCCACTGACTACTAGTGTCATCTCAAAGGTTTTTGCTCACCTTGGAAGAACAGGACAATATGTTCTGCTTCTTGTGAGGGTCACCTGAAAAGTCATTGTTTTTTAACTGCTGTGGGAGTGCAAAACCATCTTACTGGCCTTTGCTTTTATCCCAGTGTTTCAAGTGATGGTTTAGAAAACCTGGTAAGAAGCGTCTTGGTATACATGACAAGTGCCCATCTTCATGGTTGCAGCTGAGCAGTGCCAGGGTGGCATAACCTGAGAGGTTGGGAGGTGACAGGTGCCCTTTGGCAGCTGGCCGAAGGAGGTGATGGTTACAGCTGCCTCCTGACTAGTCCTGGTTGTTTTATGCCCGTTGGTTGATGGTTCTCTGCGCAGGGCTGGCAGTGAACACAAACAGTGGAGCCATTCCGGGCTCTGCCCCTTCCAGGCATGAGGGGGAGGGCTTTGCTCAGGATAGGTCTTTCTCTTGACTATCCTGAACATTGTATCTAGCAGTGACTTTTTCTGCCTGCCTTTAATTTCAAGACTTGCTGGCATGTGGTAGAAGAGCCCTTTGCAAAGAGAGCAGTAGGCAGCTTAGTGAACGTGAATCCTCTAGTGCAGACCTCCCCTCTGCTCCCTGACCTTTCTTGTAGGTGGTTTCCATCAGAGAAGCCTTCCTGCTTGATTCCAGGGAAGAGCTGGAGTCTGTGCAGAGGCTTCCTTCCCTCCAGCGCAGGCCAGGAGAGGGGTGCTCAGAGCGTACGCATGAGCCATAGTTGGGCAATTCCACCAGGACTGTGGTTGCCAGTCTTCCAAGCTGGAAACGGCAGTGGAGAAGACGAGAGTGTATTTGGGGTTGGATCTGAAAGTGTAGCTGACCTGGGCCCCTGAAGTCTCTCCTTTCCAAGGCTAACGTCATGTTTATAACCAAACCTTGCACGTTGAGCTGTCTCACACTTAACGCGCTGATCTGCACGATAAGTTCTGAATAATCCCATAAAACCTTTTTATTTATTTTTAACCCCCTTCCCTCCCACCCACCTTCCAGTTACATGATGGGTTTGTTTCTCCTGTTCAGCAGTTGTTAGGCACTCAGATATCTCAGAGCTGGAAGCAGAAAAACTTGTTTCTGCGAAGGCAGGAAGATTTTTTTTTAATTTATCATTTGATTGTTCTTTTTTTCTTAACCCACCCAGTTGTCTTCACTGATACCATTTTTTTTTTAGTTTAACATTGGCGACTGGTGCATGCGGTGGGGAATTTGCTTACATAGCTTGTTCTTCTTGGGCAGCTGGCCCAGTAGGAAAAAATGACAGCCTTGCTTTCTCTCATAGCCCATCACGATGAAAGACGCTTGCCAAAGTGATTGGTAATGGAAGGCTACGCAGGTGCCTTCACATTTTTGTGCGCCTTCACTCTTGGCATGCTGCAGTTCCCACCAGTGATGGATTTGCTGTGGAGTGACAGTGACATCGCTACTATTGCAGTGTCCTGAAGGCAAAACTCCACACTCCGCTCCCTCAGTGGGAGCTTTGGCCTTGCAATTGGATGGTACTTGGATGTGTTCACCTTGCAGAGGGCAGTGCAGCATAGATACAACCAGACTGATCGAGGGATCTGAGGTTTCCAGCAGCCACAGTAGCATGCGTCTGGTTAGCCTTGCTGCAAAGGCTTCTGCTTTTGATAGCGAGGCTTGTTTGAGTAATTCAGTTGTCCTGTGCAATCTGCTGGGTGGACACCTCCAAAAATCACAATTTTCAAAGCTGCCTGAAGGATTTTGACGCCCAGAAATGAAGAAAAAAGGCTGTCCAAGTCTTCCAGGCTGAGTTTTGTTTCTCTTGGTCCAGAGCATGAAGAATTCTTCCTCCACCTGAGGAGCCGTTCAGACACATTCTTGACGTTGAAATGTAACAACATGTGGCTTTGAATAACCTTAAGAGTGCATCCTTTTTTTTGCTTGCTCTGTTCTTCATACTACTAACCTGACTGTGTGTTTTGTTTTTGTGGTTGCTTTGCATGTTGTTCCTTCCTCTTGGCTGAGAGTCATGGGGTGGATCTTTTTC
>NW_010577422.1:177338-199619 GCF_000705375.1 Tinamus guttatus | reverse complement strand
CCTGCACCAAGGGTGGTGCTGGCCACCGCGCTGGCCCGGAAGGTGCTGGGGAGCACCGGCTCCTCATCCACCCTTCGTCCCCTTGCCACCAGCATCCTTCGCCTTGCTACAGGGCTGCGATGCTCTCCCCGGGGCTGAGAGCGAGGAGCAGCCCACACGTGGCACCAGTCCTTGGGAGCCCTGGACATCAGGAGCAAACACTTCTGGCCGCATTGCACCTACAGCACAGCCTTTGCTCACAGTGAGGTTACGGAGCAGAAACTGCACCCATGTGAAATCGCCTGCCCTCATCCACTTCAGCCAGGCCTTGTGGCTGAGGGACCAGACTTGTTCTGGTCAGGTGCTAAGATCACCATGAAAGTGATGTCCAAGTCTGCAGGGTTTGAGATTTGGCTGAAACTCCATTAGAGTCTGAAGGAAAGATGCTGCAGACAGGAGCTGCGGCCTGGTCCATCACTGCAACACTGAGCCTTTCCACAAGCTGCTCCTGACCTCATCCAGGCAGTTCTTTTTACTTGCCACAGTCTCTACCACAAAAGCCCAGCTCTTAATCATAACTATTTCTCCTGCTCAACAGGGGATTTATTCTATACCCCCAGCAGTGATCCACCCATCCCAGCATGGTGTGCCTTCCCGAGGCTGCAGCACCAGTGTCCTTTCCCAGCTGTGCTGAGACCAGGTCACATTAATGTCTCTGCAGAGATCCGTGTCCCCATAGAGGTGCTGATACCAATGTTTGCCTAAAGGAGCATCCAAGCTCACTGTGCACCAGCCCTCCTCATGGTCCTAGGGCAACTTGAGACATTTCTGTACCAAGACCAGACATCTGCCAAGCCATGGCTGTTTATGTCAGACCTGGAAAAATCAAGCATTATAGGGGGATGTTTTCTGGGTTTCTCAGGCTCTCTGATAGCAACAGGGAGCCTTTTTGCCAAAGCAGATGCCCTTTTCGCCTCCCCCCTTTCCAATTCTCTTACATGCAACCTGGAGAGCCCACACAGCCCTGCCATCCCCTTGCCTCCCCCAGCCACCCAGTGCCAGCCGAGCTGTGAAAACACCTCGGCTCCCGAGTTGCCACGTTTACTGAGGTCCCAACCCTGCCAGAAAGGGGGCACAGCATGTCCTGGCTGGTTCTGAATGCCAGGGCCCCACACAACTGCATTTCAGCACTGCAAAGCAAGTGAAAGAGATTTAAAGGCATGCGGTACCTGTGTGGAGCAGAGGGGGCACAGGCGTGTGTGCAAGCGTACAGAGCTATTAATTAAAATTGCTCAGTCAGATGCTATAGAGAGATTAGTTGTCACATTGTGTTAATGGCAAGCTTGGCAACGCTGTGAGAAGGGGCAGGACTGCCCGCCGTCCCATCAGCTGTTCAAGTGCCACGTTTATACCCAGCCAGAATGACTAATTGGCAGGTTTTGTCGAACAGAAGCCCCCTTGTTATGGGGAAGAGATCGGTGCCTTAATGAAGAAAGGAGTAGAAGGGGACACATGGGCACGAAGCTCCCCAGGCCACCTTGCAGGCCAAGGTCCCATGGGGCAGTGCAGAGGGACAACTGCAGCCCTGACCTCGCAGCAGAGACACGACAGCCTGGCAGAACCCAGCATGGAGGGACAGCTCAGCGTGAGGCTCTTCACAAGTGCTGGGCGAAGCTGAGCTCCTCCCTGGAGCCAGCCTGCAACAGGGATGCACAAACATCTTTCCAGCACTAACCGCAGGGGATACGCAAAGGGCTGGAGCCCCCACGCTCCACAGCTCATCATCCTCAGCAGGGAACGAAGCCTCCATCTTCTTGTTCATGCCTTGCTGCAGGGAGGGTGGAAATGCAGATTGCTCTCCAAAATGTGATGCCTGGAGACCATTGCTGGCGCCATCACTGGCAGATGCTAAGCACAGCCTTGGCAAGTACCACCCCGTCCTGCATCAGGGCATGGGCTAGAAGGGAGCTTGCTCTAGCCATCCTTTCTCCTACTCCAACCATTTTTACTTCACAACCCTGGGAATTAACCAACCTGTGACACTGAAAAAACTTCTAGAGATCTTCTAAAAGCTTCGCTGTCCTCTGCTACCCTCAGACAGCCACACAAAAGTGAGTGCTCCACGCCTGGAACACAGCCCTTAGCAGGACTTTTTGATAATCACAGATGTCAATGTGGCAGCTAGAGGCCAAAGAAAACTGCTATTAGTGCTATAGATTTCAAAAAAGTAGTACCTCCTAACCAGAGGAAAGTTCTCTTCTCCCTACTTCTGAGAAGGCTAACAGACACTTAAGCAAGCAACCATGAAGCTATTAAGGTGTCCAGAGCCCTCTGACTGACCAGATTTACACCCCTTGAGACATTGTCCGAAGTGCTTCTGGCAAGGTCCCTTGGAGAAGTGACTGATGGGGAAACTGAGGCATAGAGTCACTGCATTGCAAAGCCCAGGGCCTTGGCAGCATGGCCCCATCCAGATATCTGCATGAAGTTCTCAAATTAGGACATCTTTGGCCAATTTGGCCTAGTGACACTAGCTTCCCAAAGGCCCAGCTTCTACTCACCCTCAACTTTGTCTTTTGGGTGTTCAGGTTTTGCTGGAGGCCAAGAGGTTGCTCTCACCAGGCAGTCACACTTTTCTCCCATCTTCCTAATACGAAGCACTAGAGCAATAAGGCTTCTTAGTGACAGTCCTAAATTTCCAAGTCAAGCCACTGCCTTGAGCTGTCCTCAGACACCCCAGCTTGCCCTGGGTGAGGACAGGCTAGCACTGCTGCTGAACGAGGCTCACTCTACACCAAAGGATTGCAGTGACAAGGCTGCACCCCTCTCCAACACCGCTCTCCAAGCCCAGCTCAGCTCCCAGCTGCTCTCCTAGAGCCCCTGCAAGCGCCGCAATAACAAGTTGTCTCATAATGGAGCTGTATGTGGAGGACTGGGTGCCTGTGACTGACAGCCTAATAACAGCCCTCCAGCTGGTACCCTGTCCAGGCAAGCAGCACCCCCACAGAGGGAGGCATGGGGTGCAGAGAGGCTGTCGTCTCCTTGCAGCCTTCCTGGTAACAGCCCTGCTGGCACCTCCAGGCAGCTCTCAGAGCTGATAACATTGCACCATGTCATCCCCAAAAACATTTGAAGGTCTTGGCTTCTGGGGGTTTGGCTCAGGCAGAGCCCCACCAGGACACCAGAGAGGACACCAGCACACAGGAGAGAGGGCAGTGACTGTGGTCCATTTGTGAGCCTGCATTGGATGTAGCCACTAGCTTCCCTGTGCCTTGGTTTCCCCATAAACGTTCTTCTGTTTACATGCACTCTGACAACACAAGCATTGTAAGGTAAGCTTTTTTCATCTAGAAAACCTACAAAGGACCTCCCATAGGATAAAATAGCCCTAGTTTAGCAGAAATCTAAGAGAAGCTTTTTACTTGGACAGAACAACATGGCAGTATGGCAAGACGAGAACTATTTGGGTATGATTTGTGCCCACTGTAGTGACATTTCTTCAGATCTTTAGACTTTTAGAGACAAGAATTAAACCTAAAACCATCAGCCAGGTGGATTAATTTCACGCCAAATCATGCTGTGTGTCACCACAGCTATCACTATTATCCAGCTAGGAGGTCCTCTTGAGGTTAGGCCGATTGTATCTATCCTACAATCACGGCAACAACATCAACAATCTCAGTTACATTTGACAGCCATGAGCTGGACCTCACTTTTCTACTCAGCCTCCAAGCTATCTTTATATGGAGATCATGTGGGCAAAGACATCATGAAAAGAACCATTTGTTATCTGAGGACTGAAGGCCAAATTTGGGTAGCATGATTTGGTGGCTGTAGATGTATGAAAGCCAACACCAGCATAATTCCTTAAACATTAAAAACAATTTTTTTGAAGGTCATCTCCTTTGGTCCTATGGTCTACTTACAGAGGAGTTTACTTCACATGCACTCAATTTTTCAGTTTATTTCTCCAAGGCCTTTCACAAAAAGAATTCGAACTTTTTCTACATATTTCCCACCATCTCTACTAAGTTGATTTTTTTTTCACTTCCTGAACTTTTCTAATGACCATTTTTCAAATTCTCCCAAAGCAAGTTTCTGCAGAGACCCTGAAGCTTTTGCTTCCCTTGCAACTGAGACTTCAAATCTGCAAACACACTTAATCCTTTGCTCCCAAGATATCTTATCAAATTGAATAGACCTAAACAAGGAAAGTATTGAATTGGTCTAGAAAAGTGTTGGATCCAAACTTTTCTTTTGTTCTCAACTCTCAATCACTCGAAGTCATGCAATGTCATCCCCTGTGCAGCAGTTACCTATCACAGAAGACACTTTGTTCTTGTGTTTGAGGCCAAGTTCCAGTCGCTGAATGTAATGGGGCAAGATGAGTGATAGATTGACACGATTAATTTCCATGTTCCCACTAGTAAGATTGATTTTAGGGCAGTCTTTACAAGCCACTGAATGCAAAGGAAAACTTGGCTCTGATCTTTTCATTAAAGGTCAAAAGGATGCTCAGATCTTCTTTTAGGAACTCAACAGTTCAAATGCCCTTCAGGATTTTGACATCTACCCCATTCACATGAGTGCAGGTAGTACCTCTCTGGTTGCCTCTGCTGAGAGAGGATCCACTGGAAAGTCACATAGATGTATCTCTAGTGGTACTTAATTGCCAAGACTTTTCCAAACCCTTCTGTCTACGGAGCACACGCTAAAGTTGAGTTTCACTGCCTGTTGATCTTCTAAAGAAGATCTCTGCCACTGAGTCTGTTTCAATCAACCATTATCTGATCAAGGATGATTGCAATCACCCCATTTTGTCACTACTCTAACAGGCATTGCACTGCACCCACCAGCTCTCACTAGCAGGAGGGCTACCCTACCCTATCCTGGAGGACATGCACCCCATGCAAGCAGATATGAATCATTACTAAGGGATGGAATAGATAACATGTACCTGGCCCTGACACTACTAGAAGACTTTCAGAGTCTCCTCTCCTTACAGCAACACCAATTATCAGGGGATGTGACATGGGGCATCCAGTTTGGGGTCTGGTCTAATTTTTTTTTTATCTAAATTTAGAACATCAAAGTCCCACAACTTTCAGTGACAGGATGCAAATGTAAAATAAAGCAGCTTCTGAAGACTGGTGTCCCAGTTCACATCATGTAAGTTCAAGGAAGTTGAGAATGAAGAAATGGCATAGGATACAGCCACAACCCCTCTTATGCAAACTCTGATATCTGATGCATCCTCTCTACAGCCAGGGTTCTGTATTTCTCCAGCCTTTCCTTCCATGTATTAACACAGAGAAGACTTGCTAGGCCAGTCCCAATCCCAAATATGTGGCCCACTACTATCTGCTTTCCAAAGTCCCTATACGGTTTATCAGAGTCTCTTCAATTTATTGAATATGTACCTTATTTGTAGTCATTTTCTTGCATCTCATTTTCTACACAAATCCATCACACATCTCTCCTGAGGCAAAATTGTTCCCCCAAAAATGCATTTTCTTCTTAATGGACATGCACACCTCCACCACACTTTTTTGAATGCAAGTAGGGGACGAGTACTTTAGATACAGAAGTATCCCTTGTTGGAAGACAGGTTATAGCATCCAACACAAGTTGTTGGACTTAATCTGCTCAGCACCACTCCATGAAGTCCTCAAAGAGGTTTCCTGACTCCATCTCTCTAGCAGCACTTTCCCTGTGCCCACTGCCTGGTTATGTGCCATCCTTTCCCTCCCCACCTCTCTCATCCATGAACAATGCACAGCCTAAGCAAGCATCCTGCAAGCAGCCAAGCGACCACAGCAAAGCAGCCTCGCTATGCCCGGCATCCTCACTCATAAGCCAAGCCAGGAGATTCACCTGTGCGGCCCAGACAGTGAAGAATTGTTTGGAGCAAAACACTGTGCAATCAAGTGGAGATAGCAGAGGCAATGGGGTCAGGCAGGCTGCCTGGGGCATCTTTCATCTCTGACTTCAGGAGGTGGGGTGTAAAGTGTGCGTTGGCTGGGCCCGAGGCCGGCTCAAAGGCAGCCTTGTTCTGCCAGCTATCTGCCATCTCTCTGATGTCACAGGTTTCGTTTGGGCAGCTCACTTCAAAGGCCCCCTTCTTGTGCTCCCTCCCTCCCCTCACCTTCTTCTCTTTTGGGTTCAGATTTTGCTATTTGGGGGGATAATAGCTTAGCTTTCCCAAAAGCATTTTGCTGTGCAATAAAAATCAAAGATGCTTAAAGAGCAGCCGCCCTTGTTAACCCAGTTCAGGCAGGGCAGGACTGGGGCAGGCAAAGGGAAATGAAGATCTCTTGCTCTCTCCTTTCATCCTATGCTCAAACCCTCTATGAGCATCAGCCAATTTGGGCCTAGCCTACAGCATCCCCAATCCTGCTCCATTGACAAACCCTTGTATTTTTAACCAAACACATAGGTCACAAGGAACCTCTGTGGCCTGGTTTAGCAGCATTTGGCTCCTGCCATCAGTATGTGCAGCCTCATGCATGGAGGTCAAGCTTTAGATAGGATTTCTAGGGACTGCTGTAAAATCCTCCTTAAATTCATAGCAAATACTACCACCTTCAAGACAATGAGCACTCTGGACTCCAATTCACCTACTCCAGTCTAGGTTTCCCTCCAAACTTTTTGAGGTACCCAAACACTGCACTTATTGAGCCCTTTGAGGCATGGCATACAGGATGCTAGAACAGTAGCCATATGTTGGCCATGCCAGTAAAAGCCATTCTCAACTGCAAAATCTTGCTAAATGATCTCTGCCAAGACACTCAAAGTTGCCTGATCCCACGCAAGAGAAAGGTGGCATTTCAAAAGGTTAACAAGGCACTGGATCCTTCTCATGAACCATACAGGGACCCAGGACAGACCTCCCACCTCGCACAGCTCCACAACTCTAGAGTTAGTTACCTACCAGAAGAATTTGTGTTATGGTAAATAAAACCTTGGGAAGTCTAAAACAACAGGATATATTCAGATATAATGTGAAGGCCTTTAGCCAGAAGCAGTTTCCCCTTTCCTCAGTCTTAAGCACAGTTGAGTTCATAGGCCTCAATTATGAACTGAGTGACTTCTGCCCTCTGGTTTTTGAGTTTAGGGAGCTTGGCAGAGACACTTTCAAGTGTTTTTTTTTTTTTTTTAACCCCACAATTCAGTACTGAAAACTACCTGATATAGCAGATACCTTCCTTCAAATAAAATGTTTCCAGGAACTGGGGATTTAGAAGGTGAAAAGCTGTGACAGGAATAGGATTGGGAGGCCTGGGTTTGAAGGAGGTAGGGGAGGATTGTACCTAGCAGAGTCCAGGGTGCTCTTGGAAGAGAAACTATTTAAGCTGTATCACCATGGGGCAACAGTCACCTCAGCACTGCCTCAGCCCACAGGGATGCAGGATTTAATGCGTAGAGGAAGCCATGCCAAGGCCTCAGGGAAGAATGAATGTTAAAAGTCCTTGGAAGTTGTTTCTTCATGCTGATAGCATGGAAAGAGGCATGGGCACCCTGAATCATATCGGCATGGAGCACAGGCCTTATGAGGAACAGCTGAGGGAGCTGGGATTGTTTAGTGCAGAGAAGAGGAGGCTCAGGGAAGACCTTATCGCGCTCTCCAACTGCCTGAGGTTGTAGTGAGACAGGGGTTCATCTCTTCTTCAAAACAACTACCAACAGGACAAGAGGAGACGGCTTCAAGTTGTGCCAGAGGGTGTTCAAGACAGGTATTAAGAAAAATTTCTACAGGAAAGAGTAGTCGAGCATTGAAACAGGCCGCCCAGGGGGGTCAAGGAGTCCTTGTCCCTGGCAGTGCTCGAGAAACACACAGATGTGGTGTTTATGGACAGGGTTTAACAGGTATGATGTTGAAGGGCTTATGGCTGGGCTCGATCTCAAAGGGCTTTTTCAACCACAATGATTCTACGCATCTAGTCTTTTCCAACCATAATGATTCTACGATTCTACGATCAGAGGAAGCAACCCCTGCTCCCCAAGCCAGGTGACCACAGTAGGATTTAAGAGACTTGCACACACTACTTGCAGGTATTAAAAGTTCACTGGGGCTATAATAGCAATCTGTCAGCCTCTTGCTAATCCCTCTTGACAGAAACTTTATAAGAAGCTGAAGTGTGTTTAATAGTCCTGGAGTTTAAGCAGAGCAAAGTCAAGATGGGAGGTTTAACATGAAAGTTATTTTCCTTGGACCCCTGACCAATGGCCAATTTGGGATTTGGCTCTGTAACCTATAAGCTGTCTCTCCTAGCCAAGAGATAAGAGACCTTTAGAAAGCACTGCCACCCAAACACTGCGGAGCTGCCCCCACGCAGCTGATGGGCTGTCCCGCACCCAGCTGGCACTCTCGCCGGTAGCCCTCGCAGCACAATAGCCGCTCTGTGCGCTCGCACACAGCCGCTGCGCGCTGGGATGCGGAGAACAAGGCACTGGAAGGGGCCGCGGGGCTAACAGGGGCCTGTCTGATGCACCTGCGCTCACCTTGGAGTCAAGAATGCAAATAATTCACATCTGCAAAACCTGGGAAACCCATTAGCTATGAAACTGGATACATTCGTCCTGCTAGGGAATTTTGCCCAAGTCTGTGCATTGCCACAGTTTTGAGGATGGTTTTATCGACTGATTATCACAGAGCCCTCAGTCTGGGCTGCGTCATGCAGGTGGTTTGTCTAGAATGGTATTTTGTGGCCTCGAGTACCTGGATGTCTATAGGCAGGACGCCCAGGTGCACTGTGTCCTGGGGAAAGCAGTGCAGAGTCTCTGCCAGGACACCCAGCCCATGGCACTGAGTGTGGAACACCAGGACACTGCACACTAAAGGCATAGCCCAGCACAGGACCACAACTTGCTCAGCACTGAAGGACTGGTTCTCCTCAATCTTCAGTGTAAAGACAGGCTTATACTCGCACTATACTTTAGGGGCCATCAGCCGAGACCCCACATCCATTGGGTTCCTACACCAGCAGATTTGGAACACATTTTTGGAGCAAATTTGTGTTTGCTGGCACCAGTCTGAATATTCCTTGTGGTCAGATTGCTCTGCAGCAGATGGCAAAGTTTCACCATCATCTCTGTATTGCACTACTCACTGTCACGCATTTCCCAGGCCTTTCAGCTTTAATGAAGGATCCTACCAGGTGCTCCAAAAACATCCTATGCAAAAGTTTCACAGGTATCACAGATCTCATCAGGTGACTCAAAACATTTACAAAGCAGCCTGATTACTTATTAAGCTTTCAGTCTTCCAGAGGTCTGTTTCACCTTCAAGTTCTCTAGAACTTAAGAGAAGCAAGAAGAGAGAACTTTGCTTAGAGAAAAACAAAGAAGTTTCCTTTAGGACCCTGCCAAGGCACCAGTTAACTGAACCAGAGGCCAAGAAATCACATCGTATCCCTCACCCCTTTTGGCCCAGCGTCCTGATCAAGAGGAGTTATCCAGTAACAGGAAAACGTCTCCTCCACCGCTCTGGTGTGTTCACAGGACTTGGCTCAGCCGAGCAAGACTCATGGGGTCCCTCAGAGGCACCTGCTGGACAGCAGAATGACAGTAGGTCTGTGAACAGCAAACCTGTGAAGTCTCATTTCCCGTGGCTTTGTGCATCTCCTTGATGGGCTGGTGTGCCAAGAGCTGTGACTCTGGCTTGACACTCCACCTGCAAGTGCGACTTTGATAACAGAGCTCTCCAGCATAACTCCTGATATCCAGCAAGGGCTGTGCTCACACCAAAGTCTCTCCTTGGCAGGGGAAGAGAAGCAGAGGACAGAGTTATTTATAGACCTCTTCTCCATCCCGTTATACAAGAAACACAACTCCCATCTTTTTAGCTTACCAAAATTGATTGAAATTAGCCAGCAGCTCCAAAAATTATTTGGGCAAGGAGGAGAGAGAACAGTTATATAAGCCCTGTTTGCGAGAAGAGGAAGGGAGGAGAGAGGAGAGAGAGAGAAAAAAAAAGTAGAATCATTAACAGGGGGAAAAAAAACCCCGCCATGGTGAGAGAGGAACAAGAGTCACCACCAGTCTTGATGGGAGTGCAGTAGCAGCTAGAAAAGGAGCACTTGTATGGAGCTGCTGTGATGCAGTGCAGCAAGCTCCATGCAGAAAAAAAGATGCAAGTAGATGCAAACCAGGTAATTCACTATCAAGCCCTTGCATGCAGACAGCCCAGTGACTGCTTGCTTAGCAAGCACCTTGAAGCAATCCCAGAGGGGTTCACAAACTAGCACTGTCATTTTTCCAAGTCCCCTTGTCCCCGCCCCGTTCCAGCACCTTGTCATCATTTTCACTGGGGACCAAAGTTGTTCCCAGGTAACCAGATCCCCCCCAGCCACAATGCACCTAGTGTATTCATGCTGATGTTATCAGGAGGGGTTGGCCCATGCACATGGCCAGGCAGCACCTAAGCTCGGGTGGCCTGGGGCTCCAGGGATGAAATAAGACTCTTCCTCCCCCACCAGCAGAGATCAGTTTTTTCAAACATTTATGAGGTACAGCATGAGCTATGGAGCTCATCACATCTGCCCTTTGGCTTGCCAAAGACTCAGCACTGTTCACTAACACCTTGTTCTGGGTTCAGTGTCCACTCTCTTCACCCCATGTGCCCAGATAACACAGCTAGAAATCAAAAAGCCACTGGTCATTAAGTGCTAGCCATGCTGTTTCCTCCCTCTGACGCTGGCTGCAGGGATCTGGCCATGCTTAGCCAGCAGCCACAGAGAATTGGATCCATTTTCCCTACCTTAACTCTGAGGGCTAGAATAGGCTTCCAGGTGGAAATTAGACTCCCAAGATCTTTGTCTTGTACTGGGCTGGTACAATGTGTGGGCTCCAGCCTGCTAAGTGTAGCCTCCCATGCAACAGCTGCCCCTTGCCATGGCACACACTGCTCTCACAAGAAGGAAGCCCATGGGACAAGAGCCTCGCTCACCTCAGTGTTGCCATAGGGCTGTGCTGGCAGCTCTTCTGCTGGCTCCTTAGCAAGGGCTTTTGCTGGCAGCACCAGAGTGTCACCACTCCATCCCTCACTCCTCCGCCTACTCAGAGATCCCGCAGCCGGTTATGGCTTCTGGCAGGCTCCAGTTAATCCTTTGGAAGAGTTTCACCAATCTCATCTTCCGAAACTCCTTGGGGCCTCTCCAGTTACTTCATGAATATCTACGCATACTCAACAGCAGAGCCAAACTCTCCAACCTTGGGAAACCAGGACTGGGTTGCCTAGACAACATTAATCAGCCACCCAACGCTCAGGCGTTATGCTACATCTTTAGTTCCATGATCTCATACTATATTTTCCATAAGGTCCTTACCTCATTCAGCAAATGGATGGTGGTTCACTGTTTCCCATATCCTTCTCAGCCTGTGCAAACAGCCTCAGGGCCCTCTGTGTTTGCACATTATTCTGAGTGTGCTCAACACAGGCTTGCTTCCTCACAGATGCTCTTGGGAAAGCAGAAGGAGCACGAGCCTGAGCGCTCCATAGACATATCCCTTTGCAGACCCTCCACTCTGAGGCAGAATTGTTGCATCTGCACTGCAAAGCAGCAGAGGCAGGAGTGCCACCAAGGGCCAGCCAGCTTTTCAGCACAAATCAAAGATGCCACTGCTCAGATGTTCAGAGCAGTGGGCTTGTTGGGCCTTTCTAAGCAAAGCTTTAAGTTAAGCTATAGGAAGACCCAATACACTAGCAAACCACACACAGAGGAAGATGCCAAGACACATGGTTAGCAATGTCTGTGAAGAGCTGATCACTGGAGCTCTAGAGGGACCCAGCCACAGCAGCTATTAGCCCAGTGCCTCAGGTGCCAGGCATTGGTACCTGAGGACTTCCTCCTCAGGTGGAAGCCCTCAGCCCACTCCTTCAGGTGGGGCTTCCTCCCACAAATCCTTTGCTCCTTCCCTGTCTTTTGCCAAAAGGGAAATAGCAGCCTCTTTCAAGGGGCAGGGGGAGGAGAGAGAAGGGGAAAAGGGGAAGACCACATCTTAAGGACATGGGATGTTTCAAAAGCTTAGTCAAAAAAGTGTTCTTGGCTTGTCACTTTCACTTGAAGCCACCAACTTAAAGCATGATAAGGCTTTGCCTAACGCCCCTCAGAAAGGACAGTTTGCCCCAGCAGTTTCCAACCTAGTTGTTCCTGGAGAAGGGAAGTCTCTGTAGCAGTCACTGAGCTCTGCAGAGCGCAAGGATGCAGTTTGGACAGGTCTCAGCTTGAGCCTGCCAAAAGCAGTAAAGCACCTCCCTCAGCGGCAAGAGGAACATAGATCCTGTCAGCCAAGACTCAGCAACACAAGTGTCTTTGCAAAGCAAAGCATTGGACAGGTCTCTTCTCCTAAGGGCAAGCCACCTGCATCCCATCTCCGTGCCATGATGGTGTTTGCTTGCCTTCCTTTTCCTATTTCCCATGTAATGATGGCATGGATTTATACTACCCCAAGAGCAAGGTTCAATCCTCCAAGTAGCACTCTGAATCAATCCTGCTGTTCTCAGGATCACCAAAGGAGAAATCTGATCCTCCTCCCTGAAGCAGCAGCCTGGAGGGCCCAAGGCAGGAGGAATCTGCTCTTCTTCCCTGAAAGTCCTGTCAGCATTTGATCACTTGGAGTGTTTTGACATGATTTTCAGTTGGCAACATTCATTCTCAGCCTGTGAACTTATACATGTCAACCAGGTAAGCACATGTCAGCATCCACGTCAGTATCTAGGAGGTCTATAGCTGACAAGATAACCTTTTCATGACCAATACATTGCTACTCAGAGGAATGGAGCTAATAATTTGGTCTGATCTCCAACAAGATAAGGAAATTATTTACCTTTTTACACCTGCAGAGCTTCTGATCTTTTCCCTGCCTTTCTGCTGCAAGTCTTTACAATTTTACAAAGTCTCTAAGCAAACTTTCTATGCAGAAGTTGAGCAATGGGAGAATAGACTTAGAAAAATGCAAGTCAAATTTGGACAGCTGGTGTTACCTGGTATCTTGTTCACAGATGGACCTTAAGGACAAGGCATTCACTTAGTGTTTTGAGCCATATCATGTGTCACAGCACAAGCTTTTTCTAATAACAGCTGATGCTTCATGCCCAGAACAGCAGCAGTTTAGATATCAGACATCTGGCAAATTATTCCACTCTTCGAAGGTGACAAGAGCAACCAGAACTTTGGCCTTCCCTCCACCTAGCAAATAAACAGCATTTGCCCCCTCCTACTGACTCCTTTTATATATTCAGTACTTGACCATACCACATGGACTTTCCCATCACTTTCACTGGTGTTTAAGCATGACCCTTCTCACAGCAGCAAGCTCTGCTTTACTAGTAAGCCATTCACTTTGGGGGTCTCTCAGCGCCCACATTTGCTGCAACTAGGGTAAGCCAGCACATGTCCACTGACCACTGGATCACCTGTTGGGTCAGGTTATTTTAAGCAAGACAAGGATCCAGTGCTTCTTTATCTGGAGAATAGTTTTCTTAGACAATGTCCAGTAAGGTTGCTTGCTCCTGCTCCAATGTCTGTTCATTACAAATCTCCTGAAAATACCTAGAAATATCAAGATTTAAATCCCCAGATGCAAATCCAGCCTTTCCAGCCAACATTGGCCAAGACAATTTTGGGTTTCATTCCAGTGCACATCTGCCCCAAGCCCCCATACCATCCATTCAAAAAGAGCAAGTTAATTAACGTAGTATCACTCAAAGCTTGCTCGTTCCTGACTATCAGTATCATCTAATCAGTGCCCTCAACTGAAAAGTAATCTCAGGTTTGATCTTGCCTTGGCCACCGACCTGTATCTGAACAGAGGGGGCTTTGTTCATTCAGAGGCAAATACATGAAGGTCAGCTCTCAACCCCTTCCCATCATTGCCCTTGCCATGGAAAGCGAGGCAGAGTCTGTTTTCATATCAGAACATTTTTTTTTTAATTCCCACATTTGACAGGAGTCTATCTGGAAAATCCCCAAGTCAAGAGCAGGCTCAGGCTTTCAATGAAGTATTTTGGATTAGTACCCCAAAACAGTGTCTCAGAAGAGGCAGTCCAGGACCAGAGAGCCTCCATCTCACCACCTATCCATCCAACAAGATATCAGCCTGACAAGAAGTTGCCTGTCACACAACTACTCCATCATCTGAGCAAGTTCTAGCAGGTTTTGAGGCTATAATTTTTGCTTTGGTTTTGCTTTGGCAGGATTAGTCCAGCCCCTAAAGTAAGGGATCCCAAACACCACATCAGGGTGACAGGACTGCATCACACAGTTACAAGCTGGGTTCGTGCTCATACTGTGTCAAACATACACATCAGCTGGCAGGAAAGAGAGAGATTTAAAACAGTGAACTCCACTGATATTACTAGGTGAGGATCTTCCCCCTTCCACTGTGCTGACCCCAAACAAATGACATATTATGTATATGAATTCTTTATATATCTACATAAACATCTTGAGATATTGGCATTATATTTCTGCAGTTTTTTCAAACAAGTAGACAACTAGTCTGCATGTGAGAGTAGCTTTCACATCAGTTTTATTTGGGGAAAAGCAATCTGATATGTTCAAACTGATAGCTATGCTTATGGAAAGCCAGCCTGATGTAGCGAACGTGTTTCAAATATGACATGGGCATGCGTGAGAAAGGAAAAGCTTCAGGGCCAGCATCCAGACTTTGGATGGGTGCAGGCAGAGATGGTGACCAGCCCAAGCGGGACTTGTGCCCCTGGGGAAGGGTTAAGCACCATGCAGGCTATCTATCTCCAGCAGCCCCTCATCAGCAGAGCCATAGTGAGCGGGTGGAAGCCATCGCAATGTATTGCCTTTGGTGCCCATTTTCCTGCAGGTCACAAGAGGATTTCGTCTTGAGACTCTCCAAGAGAGCTGAGAACCGTGACCAACTGTTGCCAAAATGCCGCTTTGATGAGCAAGGCCTCAGGGCCAGCTTTGACAGTCCCGGCTGCGGTGCACAGGCAGCTAAGCTCCAGCTCTGAGGTCAGCTGGAGGTTTCTCCGCGTGAGAGCCGCCACGGAGACCAGGTATCCCCACCCGACTCTCCAGGAGGAGAGCTGAGCCTTGCTGCCCAAGGCCAGATTCCTTTCATTCCAGCTGACAGGAGCAATCCTCTTGCCACTCTCCCTCTATGACTCCTTCCCACGAGCGATTAACAAATGTCTTCATGCCCAGAGGTTCCGACAGGCACCCTGCCATGCAAACCAACCCACTCCCTTGCCTCTTGGGGCTATGTCTGGCAAGTAAAACCTCTGCCATGCCTTTTGGGTCTGTCTCGAGAGGACAGGCATTTTACATTGCTCCATATCTGGGAGGGAGATGGGATGTATTCATTTTCACTCTCCTCCTCCCCACCCCAGAAAAGCCAGCAGTGTCTCTGGTGACCCACCCTGACCTCTCGAGTACCTGAGCCCCCTGTGATGGCTCAGCACTGAGGTCAGCCCTTTGCTTCTGCCATTCCAATGCTTTTATGAAGGAGAGCAAAAAGTCCCAAAGCCCCAAGAAATCCAGGCCTTTTCCTGGAAACTACAGTTTGCAAAAGAAAAAATGCATATTTTCTACATGCAGTCAAACCATTTTGGAATACTCTGTTCTATAGGTTGGGCTTTGACAGCATGTTGTAGCACAGGAACGGCAGAGCAGAGTCAGACAAAAAACAGGAAGGAGAATGACTTATTTTGAGTGTCTCAGACAATGAGTTGTGGGTGTCTGTTTTCTTTTCCCCATCCTCAATCTGCAGGAATTGTCACGTATTCGCAGAGCCTCTCCATGTCTAAGAGCGGTGATAAGAGCAGTGTCTGTTGGGAAATACCCACCCATATCTTTCTGGCAGTCCTAATGTGGAGCACCTGATGGCCATGGCATGAAGAGCAGGGGTGAAAGCAGACATGGGGTAACCTGGCTTGCAGCAAACCCACCTGACCATTTGCTAGCCTGGGTGTATACCCCCTGGTCCCCAGGCAAAGGAGGGAAGCCGGGACAAGGCCAGCGGTGTAAACTGTTCCCATCAGTCATGCACGACGCCCTTAGTACCACTGCATCCTCTCTGCCATCTTCAGCCACATCCATTATGGCAAGTGTCATCTGCCTGGGAAGCACTCTTGGCAGACCCAGACTCATTCACTTGTCCTCCAAGGTCCTGCTGGGCTTGGTGGAGAGCCCAGCAAACCTCTCCCTGCCACCTCAGCTGGGTGTCAAAGACAGGAAACACTCTCCAGATTCACCAGTTTCTCTCTATTGGTATCAGAGGAACATCAAGGCTTGTTTTAGTCTTAGACTACGGAGTATTTGATATCTAAAGCCCAATGAGCAGAAACTTTCCCTGCTGTCACACTGCACCCTACCCAACATCTTTCTTACTTTAGAGATATTCAAACCTTTCCCTTTATGAGTCACTGAGACATCTCACACAATAAGACACCAGGCATTTTTGCAGAGTTTTGTGTTCTTTTTTTTTTTGGTTTTGTTTGTTTGTTTGTTTTCTTTTAATTTCTTCTTGGTATGTGATTTCTGACAGTGTGTCAGCATCTCCTGCTGGGTCAGCCACCTCCGGACCCCATTACATTCAGTGTCAGCTTATACCGTGGCGATGAGCCAGTGTTTTCAGTCTCACAGTCACTTGCATGCCTTTACAGGTTGTTGCCTACAGAACTTGTGAACAGCAGCGCAAAAGGACACAATGCATGAAAATTAGAGTAGGGACGAGGAGATGGTCAACTGGCCCTGCCTGGCATTTCAAGTGCCCTTAAAAATCAGTGGGGCAACTGGAAAGCACCAACCATAACCACCCCCAGGTCCGAACCTATCATCTGCAATGAACTGAAGTCCCTTGCCTGTGCCCGGGCTTTTGCAACCTAAACATAACATTTATAAAAAGTAAACTATTTCATTTTATAACTTAAGTGCATTGAGTACTTCCTTAAATATGGTTCACACTGAAAATAAAGTTACTTTTGCTGTACAGTAAATTTCTGATAGAATTAGAAATAAAACTTTGCTGCTACGAGGCGGCAGGCGCGCCCGGCAGTAGCGCGCGTGGCCGTGCAGCTCGGCGCGCTCGCGTGCAGCCGCGCACATGCACGGACACGGCCCCCAGCCGCACGGGCGGGAGGCGCCGGGGCTCGCTAGATTCCCACGTCTATCTCCAAAGCCCCTGCGGTGGACACCCCTGCCTCTAATCCTAGGAGTCTAAGAGAAACATGAAACTATGCAACCCATGAGTTACTCCGTCCTTGGGAATACCAAGCTACAAAACATGGTTTGACAGCATCCCGGCGGTGCCGAGTCCCCCTCCCTCCCGAACCCTCTCGCCCGCGGCCTCACGGCCGCTCATCCGTCAGCCAGCACGCGGGCTGCTGCGAGGGCCCGACAGCGGAGAGGCGGCACTCAGGACGTGAAGTAGGAGCTCTGCATGGAGTACAGGTGGTCGATGGGGTTCCCCACACGCGCCTGGAGGGCACCGGTGTCTGCCGCTGCCGTGGCCAGGAAGCAGTCACCCAGGTTGCTGAGTGAGGTATCGTCGCTGTCCAGGTCATGAAAGAGGGGCTCGCCACCTGGGGAGAAGCCGTGTGCATGGGGCGCGTAGCTCGGCCTGATGCCTCAGCCCTGGCCCATGGGTGACAGCCTCCGGTGGGACTCTCCTCCCCCAGGTCCACAGTGCAGCTCTGCTGGGCAGACCCCGCTCCCAGAAGTTCCCCAGGGAGACACCCACTGCCATCCCTTTCCCCCATGATGGGGAGCGTCATCCCAATGTGAGCACGGTGGGGAAAACGAGGCACGGCCAGAGCACCTCTCCACACCTTACCGTAGGGGTGCATGTGGTCTCCAGGCATCTGCGGTGGGGTGAGTCCTTGCCGGAAAGGGTCGGAGCTGTAGACGCTCTGCTCCATGCCCAGGAGAGGCGGCGGCGGCAGCGACGTGTACGGGTTCATGATGCCCTCCAGACCGCCGTTGCCCCCTCCATTGGGCTGGACTGGAAGACAAGAGCAGAGTACCGGGATAGTCTGAGCATGAGGAGGCCTCATGGCGGGGGCGAGGAAGGCCAGGCATGACACTTCAGGCTACCTGAACTCAGGCGCTGCGTGTTTTGCTGATCCTGCTGCTGCTGCTGCTGCCTCCTAGCCAGCTTCTTCATCTGGGCGAGAAGAAGGGGCAAAGGTCCATGAGTGAGATTGCCCCCATGGCAGAGAGAGGAGGCAGAGAGCCCCCACAGCCCCTGCTTGGGTTGTCGCCATGCCACCCACCTTTGCTCGCTGGTTCTGGAACCAGACCTGCACCACACGGACGCTGAGACCCGTCTCAGCTGCCAGCGTCTCCCGCACCTTGGAAAGAGGACACGATCATCTCAGTTGGCTCTGATTGACTTTTGGAAGGGGCAGAGCAACTAAGACAATTCCCAGCCATCGCTGGAGCTGGGAGCTCACTGCCACCAGGGATGGAGGCAGGCAGAACCATGAGCTTCCTAGCCCAGGTGGCCGGCTAGATCTCTCTGTACCTTCCTACACGGCTTGGAGGAGACCTCAAATGACGCCTTGAAGGCCCTCCGTTGCTGGGTGGTGAGTATGGTGCGAGGCCGCTTGGGCCGCTTGTGGTCCTTCCCATCCTCCGCACCCTTCCCTGAGGCCGGGCCCACTTTGCAGATGCTCTCTTCGTCATCGCTTTTGCCTGGGAAAAGAGGATGCTGATCTGTTACAGAGTGCTCCAGCATGGCCAAAAATAGCCTGGGCAAGTTGCTAAGGTTTGAGCAGCTGCAGTGGGAAGCTCTAGAAGCACCTCGTTTTCACAGCAGCTGCCCCCAAAGTGGGTCTGCCCTATGGGGATTTCCTCCCAGGTCATTGCTGGAGACACATCTGGGCTGGGATGGGCAGGTCACATCCATGCTAGTGCCTGATGATGCCAAGGACTGTCCTCCAGCTCCACCAATGTCCCAAAGGTTGTGGTGTCCCCCCGCTGAGTCTCACCAGGACAAAGTTGAAGGACCTGTGCTAGGTCCAAAGCAGCGTGGGCTAGGTGGCTGGTGGGAAATCCCAGGCACTTAAGCAAGAGGTGGCCACCCAAACGCTTCTCTGGCCACCAGGCCCATCAGGGACCAGCTCAGCAGGGGAGTGCAGGAGGTGCATGAACCATCTCAAGCAAAAACTGTTCCAAAGAAAAAAGTGTTCATGAGGGGGAAATCCAGCTCCGAGCAATTCCCCCGCTTCCTCTCTGAGCCCTCCCTTCCCAACACCTGCTCCCCAAATCCCTCCGAGTGCCACAGAGCGAAAGCAGGAGCAGCAGAGCCGGATTTGGCGGGGGGTTTACTTTTAATTAACTCTCCCTTTCAAGCCTCTCACCCGACACAGAAGAAATTAATGACCGTCTCGGGCTGCCCCTGACGTCACACGGGAAAGCGCCAGTGGGGGAAACCAGGGCAATCGGGAACGTCATGGCCTCGGAGCGACCAGGGGCCCGCGCCCCGCTGCCGCGCCAGGGCCCTGCTCCGCCTGGGAGGATTTAGGGAGAGGAGGGAGACTAGGATGGGCTTAATTGGAAAGTGGGCTCCTCTTTCAGAGGGGCTTGTTTACTCAGGCTGGCCTGGGCCATGGCTCCGGGGAGGCTGTAATTGAAGCGAGGGTTTGGGAGATTACAGGCAACATATGGCTGGCTTTTTATCCGCACTTTCTCATAAAAGTGGCCTTTGGTGCATGGGGGCTGGGGCGGGGGTGGGGGCTGGGCTTTTTTTGCTGCTTGCTTTGGGGCAGAAAGGCTGGAAGCAGAGCCACGGCCCACTGTGCTCACCACCCTTGGCCAAAGTGCCCTCTCTCCCGCTAGGAGCAAGCCGGGAATGGGAGGCTGCTGCACTCATTTCCTCCCTGGTTCCTTTTTTAACTAGGAGTGGATTGCATATCCCATAAGGAAAAAGAGCATTTCGCCAAGCATCTGAGATCCGAGATGGATCTTTTCCAAATGGACTTTCCCAAGCCTGCTCCAAGAGCCAGAGCCGGTGCAGTGAGCTCTGTGTTTTCCTGCCTCTTCCTCGACTCCAGTGCTGACCTGGCACTCACTGCCTTTCTCCTACAACCTCCCTCCTGTTGCCCCATTGATTATTTTTGCTTTTAGCATCATCATTTTGGCAGGGGCAGGGTGTTGAACACCCCTTCCACAAAGCCCCTTTTCCTCCTCCGACGCTGTTTCCAGAGGAGCAGAGCAGCACTCGGAAACCCGCGCACAACGTGAGCCGGATGAACGGCCCGCGGCCACACCGCCTTGCTAGGAGCTGGGGCCTTTGGGAACGTTGTTAGTGCAGAGATATCTGCTAACAGCTCTTTTAAAATTTTACCTTCCCCAGCCCCAGCCTCCATTGCTGTGTTTTCTTTCTAAATTTGGCTTCCTGGGAAATGTTCAAATTTTAGTTTAATTGACTGTAGATATGCATTTCAACACGGATCCAGTGGTCCAGGAAATAGCCAGGAAATCTTCCGTCGCGGGCAGGAGCAGTGAACCCCTCTCCCTGCGCACCCCAGGATGGCTGGGGACAGACCGGGAGCAGCAACAAGCAGGAGCACGTGGCCGGTGCGGCGAGGACGAGGCCCAAGCATCCTCTGGACCTCCTCGAGCTGCTCAGGTCCCCCCACCACCGCGTGCAAGGTCCTGCGAAGAGGCACTGCGGCTGCAGACGGCTTTGGGATGGAAACGCCCTGGAGCTCCTGACACGGCCGGCGCGGGGCAGCCCCTTACCGGAATCCGACAGAGCCGGGCTCACCAAGCTCAGCAGCTCGCGCTCCTTCTCGTAGTCGCCCTTACAGAGCAGCTGCCCTTCCTTCAGCACGAACTCGTCGCCCTTCTGCAGGCGCCGCTCGCAGACGCAGCAGCAGAAGCAGCCCAGGTGGTAGACGCTCTTTAGTGACCAGGTGTGAGTTCGCCCCACAGCCATGGCAGGGATGCTGCCGTTGGGCCAGCTTTGGCACTGTGGGTTGGCCTACGTGCCACTGGCCATTAATACAGTCAGTGGGTGAAGACCCCAACACCTGGATGCTCCAGGTGCCACCATAGAGTTGTTGATCCTAATGCACCCGCTACCATCTCTCAGCAGAGTATGGGCACACCAAGCCCATCCACTGCCTCACAGGGAACTCCTGGTCCCTTTCCCAGACACAAGGAGATACTGAAGGTGGCAGCTGCTTTCACAAACTCATCCATGAACAGCGAGCACCTACAAAAAGCAGGGTGATGGCCACACTTCAGGGAAGACAGGGAAAACTCCCTGATTACCCAGCCTTGCTCTAAATATCTGTTGGAAATGGACTGCATATCTGGAATGGATGTTTGGCCTCAAAAGAGAAGCCATAAATCAGCAGTACATTCTGCAGAGGTTATCTCAGAGCATCACATTGCCCGCCGCCTGTCCCAGAGATGCCCAGGGTCCAGTCAGAGAGAGGGGCACAGTCAGGTATCCTGCAGCCCCAACCTCCATGGGCAGCTCCCACCGCTGTGGCCCAATGCAGTGTGCAAAACCTCTGTGGCCAGGACCTGCTGGCAAAGAGGGGATGCCTTCTTATATATAACACATAAAATGTTCGTATTTATATATATATAAATGGACATGGAAGCTCTGCTTAAAGAGTTTCAGCAGTTGTAAATGCCCCATTTCCTTTGAACATCTTTCTCACCCCAGAGGTCTCTGCAAAACAGCGGCAAACTTGCCTTCCCAGAGCCGCCAAGCAGAATACTTTTTTGCAGCTAAATAAAATAGCTATTTTAAAAAAAGAAAAAATGTGGAGGAAATGAAAAGTGCTGAGTCAGCCCCCTCCCAGTAAGGAGAAGTCCAGCTGGATGCTAAACAATTGGAAAAACAGAAAACGTCTCACATTTATGGTCCTATGCAGATTATCTGTCTCCTAACTGGTCTGGTTTGGGCACTTATCTGCCTCACCTGACACTACTGCCTCCTCATTTGCTTTGCTGAGCACCTCAGTTTTAACTAACTCGTACATCACCACAGCTGTGCTGAGAGGCGGGCCAGGCTTCCCAGGTGGGGAAACTGAGGTGCAGAGCAGCAGCCTGCCGGGTTTGCAGTGGGATTTGCAAAAGCTCCTCCTGCAGCCCCGAGCTCCCCACTCCTCTCTCCCACCCATGCTCGCCTGAAACCCCAGCCAGGCACAGGCTTCCTTTTGCCTCATTTTAGTTGCCCGATCCCGGGTTAATAACGCGGGCAGCTGTGCAAACTGCCGGAGGGGGCTGGTGGAGCGGGGGGGGCCGGCAGCGCCCGTGAGAACCCGCGGAAGGAGGGGGCATCTGCGCCCCGCTCGGCCGGGGG